>CAJNIZ010015658.1:51507-94666 GCA_905231905.1 Symbiodinium pilosum
TCAACGAAATTTTGGGGACGTCTCGAGCGAGAGCGGAACACAGCTTCAAGATAACAAAAAGTGAGCAGAGGCTCAAAATAGGCCGACTGTCCGCCGAAAGTGCGCAATTTTGATGTTTTCATAACGTCAAAAAATCTTTAAAAATCATCAAAATTTTGAGGACGTCTCGAGCGAGAGCGCGATTTTGATGATTTTGGTGAAAGCCGGGAGGTCGTCCAGTTCGGCGGGGACCCCCCCTAGCAAAACTAAAGTAAAGGCAATCTGGCCTCCCAGACACAACATCGTAACATACGCCGAAATGAAGACGTCTCGAGCGAGATCGCATTTTATCACTTCACATCAAGGCGTCCAAAATGTTTGCGCGACGGAAGAGCACGCTGCGTGCGGCGGGTGACACACTTAATAATTTGAACCCCACACTAGATGTGGGGAATAAAATACTACTCAGGTAGGTTTGGGGTAGCTCATCTACAAACTTAGCCCCGTGAACGCACAGCCCATTGACCTGAAGCCCGGCACAGCATCGACGTTAAGTCAAGCCACGCTGTCCAGGATTTAGGGTTAGTGTTTCGAGTTTTGGGTTTAGGGTTTAGGCCTTAGGGTCTAGAGTTTAGGGTTCAGGGTTTAGGGTCTAGGGTTTAGGGATAAAAAGCAAACAGAATACGTCTAACCCAAAATGCAACGTGGCAGCTTGGGGCTATGGGTGCTTCTCAAAATCTCCGTCATGCAATCCCTAATACGGACCCTCATAATGTCTTTGTAATCGCCATACTCCCGTTTTTCAAAACATCTAAGGATCTAAAGATGTGGGCTGGCTCACCATGACAGGCTCAGTGCCCCGCACTGGGCTCTTCTCTGGAGGGAACCGGCTTCTGATCGCCTGCAGGAGAGAGGCCTCCGCATTGGGCTCTGTCAATGGCTCCTGAGCATGGTGTGTACGGTCGCGCATCAAATTTGAAGTCGGCTCAAGATTTTGGAGGTGGCAAATTCTAGGTTTTTGAGTGATAAGCACCCTTCTCATGAGACTTGTGTTGTTATTTGTCCGCTCTCACGGCAGCCTGCACTTCACAAATCAGCAGCCCTGGCTACCGGGCTCGAACATTACTACTATTATTGTTTTCATTACTATTATTATTGCTATTACTGTTACTATTACTATTACTAATACTAATAATATTACTATTATTATCACTATTTTTATTAATATTATTATTACCATTATTAGTACTATTACTATTACTTGAGAGACTCCCAGCCTCGGTGTTGCAGGCAGCAACCTCCGAGCCAAGGACGATGCAAGGAGCAGCCGCCGCCAGAAGTATGCGCTTGGAAAAGCGCATGTCTTACCACAGTACTGGGGATATCTAGGGAATAATGGAAAAGAAAATGGAAACTACAGGGATTGTAGGAATTATATTGGGGTTATGTAGGGATAATGGAAAAGACAATGGAAACTACTACAGTGAATTGGGGTTAGGCGAATGCGGTAACGGCTGAGTCTCCGAGCCATCGAGCCTCGAGGTAATCAAAAATCATACGCGATGCTTTCAACCTGATCGTTGAGCTTTACGACCTCCAGCTACCGGAGCACATGTATTACTAAAACAACGCGAAATTTTCTCGCGCCCAGAGAACACATTTCTGGAAAAGCTCTTGCTGGGACGTTGGACTGAAGTAGTCTCAGAAGCTCGGCCAAGGGAAAACAAAATCTGAGTCAGGGAAGCTCGCGGCTGGGATTTTACTTGGGTGCTGTCGGGGATGAGAGCCCTTTTGCAAAGTAGATGGCCTCAAGCCCTACAAGAAAAAATGGCGCCGCGTCATGCCCCAGACCCCAGATAGGGGTGGAGACGTGAGCGAAGGAAAGAAACAAAGCATGCGTCGCATCCCAGTGAAATGTATCCGTCCTGTGAGTCCCTAAGCCCCAAAACCTAAACTCCAAACCCAAAGTCCCTAAGTCCCTAAACCCTAAGTCCTTGAACCCTAAATCCTAAACCCTAAACCCTAAACCATCCACAGACAAACTCCAGCATATTTTCTGAGGGGTGGCGCAGAAGGTGGGAAGGGGCAGTGTTTTGGGGGTTTCCCTAAATCGGGGTACCTTTGTTGGGGGGGGGCCTATAAAAAGATATATAATACTTTGGGGTCTATAATGGGTCCCTCTATTTGGGGAAACTTCTATTTGTTTATCCTAGGCGCGCAAAATAGGTGTGCTGTGTGCACGTGAATCAGACAAAGCCCAAACGCAGAAACGGCATGGAGGATGGCGATCAAGGATTGAGGATTCGCATGCAAATTTCGCAGAGCTGGCATTAATGCTGAGGTGCTATTGTCGTACACGGATTCCCCTATTTGGGTGCTTCCTTTGACGGCCCCTCATTTGGAAAAGCAAACGTCACTTGCAAAGACGCGTGACTGATTTCTGAACGCGAGCAAGAGTTCCTAACTAGAAACCCTAAATCCCACACCCTTAACCCTTAACCGCGGTCTTTTCAGCACGCATTTCTGGAGCCAGCTGCATGCAGCTATTGGGCATGCTTGTGCGACTGACAAACCCTAGCTCTTCATTCTCTTCCTCCTCCTTCCGAAAATCACTTAGTAGTTTCATTATCCCTATATAACCCCAATATACTTTTGTAGTTTCCATTGTCTTTTCCGATATCCCTATAAAACCCCAATATACTATAGTAGTTTCCATTTTCTTTTCCATTATCCCTATATAAGCCCAATATACTATAGTAGTTTCCAGTATCTTTTCCATTATCCCTATATATCCCAAGTATATCCCCTGTATAACCCTAACTCTTGGGCTCTTCAGCGCCAAATCGTAATCCTGGGTGTTGAAATCTCTCACCACGCGCCTGCACAGCAGGTTTCTTCAAGGTGTCAGGTTCAGGGATTGGTGCTAAATCGATCTGAGCCTGACGTTGTAGTTTCATAGCGTTTCTGCGAGCGTTGCTACAGCTTATCACCAAGGGGCCCTTGCGGCTGTCCCAAAGTAGCGGGCCCCCATATAGACTCCAAACTACATTAACCTTTCTATGAGGCCCCCAAGAAAGTACCCTCGACTTCGGGAAACCCCCGTATGGAACTTGGTAAGCTTGATGAGGTCTTGCCAAGTGAAACGAGGCCTTGCGACGCTTCAGACCGTGGGTCTGGGTTCAGGATTCATTAGGATGTAAGACTTCGGGTTAGGATTTAGATGTTACGGTAGGATTTTGGATTTTGGGCTATGGATTGAAGGTTTAGGACTTCCGTATTTTAGATCTAGGATTTGGTAATTGTTGCATTTTTGCATGGGACCCAATATAACCTCTATGAGCCACTACGTAATCCCAGTGTCCATTTCATGTTTGAAATTCTTCTCCATTTGATTCTCCAGCATGGCACTTTCCATTTTCTTTTCCATTGCCGTATACATTCCTAAACCCTAAACCCAATAACCTAAGCTCTAAGCCCTAAACCCCAATACCCTAAACCTAAACCCCAAGACCCTAAACCTAAATCCCAATACCCTAAGCCCCAACCCTAAACCCTAAAGGATACCCCTTCTCTAATCCTGTAGGGTTGGTTTCCTGGGCGTTGGAGAGGTCACGTTGGTCTCAGCAACCCTCTTAACCTTTGCTGGTGCTCTTCCCCAGACTCCTGGGCGAATCTAAAATAAAGGGACCCTAATGGGAACCCCAAACAGGGAACCCCAAGAATATAGTAGGAATACAATAGGAATATACTTACCAGGGTCCTTATATTCTGTTTAAATTCCTATTATATTCTTGGGGTTCCCTGTTTGGGATTCCCATTAGGGTCCCTGAAGAGAAAGTAGATCCCCCTCAAGGGTTCCCAGAAAACACCCAATATATAATAGTATAGGGTACCATGTTGGGTGCTCTACTTTATAGATCCTCCCGGGGGGTCTGGGCCATTAGGAAAAGAATGTCCACGGGGCTCACAGGTCTCAAGACCTCATTAAGTCCCCCATCTCAACTCACTAGGTTTTTCAAGTCCTCTGGGATGGAAACATCAGGGCACTATAAATGCTTTTAGCAGGGGCGTTCACTTCGGGTCCGGATACTAAGGACCCTTGCATTTGGTATGTCGAAGCCACATGACAGTCATGATACTGAAATCTGGACACTTGAACAAATCAAGCTTTGGGGAATTTCAAAACAACCAGAGCGCAATGTGGGGGATGATAAGAGAATTATACAGGCTTTAATCTTACAGCTGCTGAGGATCATGCAGCGTATTTCGGGCCCGGAAGGGAAACCGGGCGCGGCTTGAATCCTACATACAGCGTGTCACCAGTAGGCCAAACATGCTAGGTCCAGGCTCAGGAAATATTTTGCACGGGCAGCAGGCATCTTGTGACCCACTTGTGGGGTTGATTTCCTAAAGGCTCACTCTGTCCTTCTACTACTTCTTGTTACACTGGGAATGAAGGAAATTTTTCGAGGCACTTACAGCAACAAGTTCAGGGATGACTGTAGAGGGTCAATTCCTTTTCCGACTAACAAAAGGCAAATACTTAATCATGCACTGTTCACAGGCAGCTTGAAGATAGCGAAGTGCTCCTTACATCTGCAACAAGCATGCAAGAAAAAAAGCTTCCAAAGGGAGCCCCCCGCCCTCAGGCATGCGTTTTTTGGGCCCTGTCATTTAGTTGAAAGGTACGCTTCGGGGTAACGTGTTTGGCCCAAAGGCTAGCTTTGGGCTCGTCGCTTGGCTTAGCGCTCTTTGGGTTGGTAGGTTTGGCTTAGAGGTAAGTTTTGGGGTCTGTCGTTCGGCTTCGAGGTGCTTTTTGGGTTAGGATGCATGGTTTAGAGTTTAGAGTCTAGAGGTGCCAGGCTCTGGAAATCTCTTCGAACGCTATTTGAAGCCTGAACTTGAGGATTTCGACAATTTCCCAACCCCTGGCTAGAGGGTTAGGGGGTTGGGAAGCCCCGATTTTCAGTCTTTGGCCAAAGCAGGAAGACACCCAATCCCAGAGAGCGGGTTGGGAGACCACCCAAACCCCTTCTTCGGATAGGCATCGCAACCCCGGTTTTCGAGCGGGCATTTGGCCTAGAAATGCGCTTTGGGCTGTGATGTTGCGCTTACAGGTGCGCTTTGTGGCCTGGCGTTTGGTTGAGATCCACCCACTCATTTCCTGCATTTCTGCATCATTCTGATCGGCTGCATTACTGCGCCCCCATCCTACTTACCCCCCTTACTGGCTGCATTGCCCCGCCATCTCTTAGTCGAAAAGGGTGCTCAGCATATGAACTATAGTCTAAACTCCTTAAAGGGGGTTATACAGGGGATTATATAGGGGACTCCTATGGGGGCTAGTAAGGGGGATACGAGGAGTTCAGACTATAGTTCATATGTTCAGAAAAATTCGGTAGGCTTTGTCTGCATCGATGTCAGCCATCGCCAACTGCCATCTCCGGCAGCAGACTTGGGCATCCTCACTAGACTACTGATGCCCATATGTTTCCAAAATTAGGGGTAGCTTTTGGGGGTCCCCATAATAAGGATTATGGTATTCTGGAGTCTATATTGGGGTCCCCTTATTTAGGGAAACTACCATATTGGCCCATACACAATCATCCTTGTCATCCGTATTGATCACCACAAGTTTCGAATACCTACAACTATGCAAGCCTCTGCCCACCACCTTGCGGAGGGGACGCAGACTTCCTCCAGCGTTCCCCAATGTCACCCATGCATATACTTCATGCTTAGTTCATGGTCGCACTTGCCAGCGCCTGCCACCGGCTCTAACGCAGCCAAAACAAAAGTACAGATCAGGAATGATCAGGAGCTCATAGATGTCAAACAAAACTGTTTTACGTTTATGTGCCCCCAGTCACATTTTACATGCAAGCTGGGGGCCAGGCTCTATTCAAAAACTGAAGCAAAAAGATATCATGGCCGACATATGCGCAAATGACTGGAGCCCAGATACAGATTGAAAAGCTTGCTGTGCATCTGCTTTAGACCTGCGACATCCTGAGCCTGATGATTCCTACCTAACGCCTTGAACCACACGGTTTAGGGTTTAGGGTTTTGGGTTTAGGGTTTAGGGTTTAGGGTTTAGGGTTGGCTTGGCACTTTGGGGACGGCAATCACACGGCTGGCGACCACAACACGACCCACAACCGCCACTGTTGGCACCAGACCACGAAACCTGAGACTGTACCGAATACTGCAGCCTTCCGCTACCTGTCCGACGCAGCAGAGGCTTTACGTGTCTGTGTGTGGACCCTTACAGATGCTTTGCGAAAGCTTCACAACTACAGGAAAACACTGCTTTTGCTCCACTTACCTCCAAAGCCACCAACCTTCAGCCTGAAACCCTCCAAGCCGTCCTACTTCACGGCGCATATTGAAAAATGCACGGCCGACCCCCAAAGCATACCAAATACAAGCCATCCCAAGCCCCATAGATCAAGGCTTGCTACGAGACCTAGCCAAAGAAACAAAGCCAGAATCTACTAATTATTGAGCACTTGAATATCTTTGGGTGGATTTGTAACAGTACCTAAACTTTTTCAGTTGTGCGCATACGGACATCTTCCTTGAAGGCAAGGTGCGTTCTCAGGCGCAGATTGGGGGTCCGGATTTTCACTCAGGCATTCCTCGAATGTGCTCCGAGAAGCTTGGTGGGTCTAGGGTTCAGGGCTTTTCAGGAAGCATGCAAGGTTTTGATCAAAGAGCTTTGTACTGTAGAGGCTTAGATAACCATCTATATCATCATGAGTTCTGTTCTCGGCACCTTTTCCAATAGTTATACAAGGAAGCTGCCACCATAACATTGGTAGGCATTGCGGACACTGTATTACAGCCTTAGCCTTCCCCGCACCCTGCACTCTCTGAACCTACACATAAACGTCTCGAAACTCTTGCCAAAACCATCATGTTCAGCAAAGAGAGAGTACACTCTTTACCTTGCTGACAGCTAAGTGGTTGAGACCTATGGTTCCTTCATTGCTGCAAGACCTGTCCTTACTAATTACTTGTTTTGAAACTGTTCTGGCACAAGATTTCCCCCATCCACAGGTAGCTGTAAACTGCTGAGCACTGCTGAGCATCAGGGACGTTGTTGAAGGGAGCGTCGGTGATGTCAATAGACCTCCAACCTCCTGGATTTATGTCTTTGCCTGTGTTGCCAGGATGTGGGGTTCAGGGCTTCCGGGCATTTGGAGTCTTAGGGGTTTAGGGTTATACAGGGGTTATATTGGGGTTATGTTGGGATAATGGAAGAGAACATGGAAACTACTATTTGGGTTTAGGGTTCAGGGCTTCAAGCATACAATCTACAACGTAAGAACTGCAAAGCTTGGGCATGGAACCGGGGGGGCTAGGGACCCCAAGAGATATGTGGGGATTCTAAGGGGGCTATTCGGGTACGTTGCGTAGGAATTGTTTTGAGACATGTCCGCAGGGAATCTCAAAAGTTAGGCCCAAAAAGTTAGGCCCAAAAAGTTAGGCCCAAAAAACTTCTCAGCCAATTAGAACAAACCCACAGGAACACTGCTACTACTTGCTTGACTGACCGTTGGATAATTCCCCGTTTAGCGTTTAGGGTTTAGGGTTTCCATTTCATTTTCCATTATCCCGATATAACCCAAATATTACCCCAATGGCTAACCTGAGGACAGCCGTTTTCTGTATTGTGCGAGGCTTGGGAAAATTGAGGGTTAAGGGTTTAGGGTGTCCCAAGTTCCTAGTAAAGAGTCAAAACCTTGTTGGCTCGCAACGTCTTCCACGGAACCCCTGCGAAACCATGCTAAATTTCTTTCTCTTCAAGTCGTGGGCGCTGTTGGTGCCCATCTGGTCGCAATCAACGACCAGGCGGGTTGCTACTGCATTGAAGTTGGCTAGAATCGAATGGACCCCAGCCAAGGGATTGTGTTGAAGGGCCTAAGTGGCTTCCAGCATCCCTGGGAAGGCTCAGGCTTTTGGTGCCTCTTTGTTTAACCAAAATTCTAAGCTCATGCTGTTGTTAACCACGGAGCATCATGGCACTTGATCACGTCGAAGTGCTTGCCTGGAAAAGTCAGCTGAAGGATGTCTTTGTTTGCAAGGTTAACTCTTCGGAAAGGAAGGATGGCGACCTTTGGCAAGTCTACCTGCAGAGCAGCCCGCTTGCTCTCGGCCAGGTTCCTTGTTTTTCCAATACACTTGCCGTGAAACGCAAAACAAAACAGTATAGAGTACTGGGATCCAACCTTTTAGTTTTTTCAGATCTACAGCAGCGCAGCGCCAAGCTGCCCTTGGCACCTTCGCATTATCATATAGACTTTGCTCTCAAGATAACAACGGAGTATATAGTAGGGGATCTGAGATGCACCACACAAAACAAGTCAGGGACTCAACAGAGCCACACCAGGTATCCGGAAGGTCCCCTCCGGGCGCTTTTTCCTACACCGCATGTTTCAGCAAAACTGCGCTGGTTGCAGGCATGTCCCTAAACCCTAAACCCTAAAAATGTTTGCACCGGACCGGCAGAGCGAGAGCACACCATCATGGCACGCTGGTGCTTTCCTACGTAAGCGCCTGCAAAAGTGACGCGTTAAGCACAAGCGGTACGCTGGGACATCACTACATACAACTACAAGCACATATATGTTTCAGGCGTTTGCAGTCATTGATTCTGCCACAACACATTCTGCGCGTGGACCGCAAGTCGTATAAGACCAGAAAAAACGCTGAAAAAGCACGCCAAAATGTCCACATCCAACACCACTCTAAGAGCACTTCAGGACACTCCATGAGCACTCCAGAACTTGGAGAACCCAGAACCCTTCGGTAGGGAGCTCAGGCGGCAAGGGCAGGATGTAGAGCAAAGCTGCTAGAACTCTCCACGAGAGAGCCCCCAATGTGGGAGCAAATGGCGAAGACGAGCTACGAAAGTGGCCCCCCCATTATAATACAGTAGTTTCCATTTCCTTTTCCATTGCCCCTATACAATCCCCTAGATAGACCCCTAAACCCCAAAAGTGACCAACATTCCAAAGGTCACGAAATCAAGGTGCCTTTAGCAATGACAGGTCTGGACTTGGCGAAGGGCACGCACGCGAGACGTGGCGGAACACGGTGGCAAGCCAAAATTGTGATTGGGCTCCAGCAAGACCAAACCTCTTGGCCGTATCATGAAGATGCCCCACGTAGAAACACTTTCTGAAACCAAACTGCCAGAAATGCGGAACTCGGCCAACCAATTCCCCGTCTTTTCGACACAAGACCCAATTCCCTTTCCTTCCAACACAAGACCCACCAAAACTAGAACCTCAAGCTGTTCAAAAAGGTTCGAGGCGATCTCGGAGATGTCGACTCCCTGGTAGTTGAGCTTGGCTCCAAGTGGAAGCTCAGCAGAGATGTGCTTGAGACATCTGGGCATCCAAAAGAAATCTCCACTGGGAGCATCTAAGAAGTTGAGCTCGAACTCCTTCTCTCCCGCAGCCTGCTTTTCCATCGAAGCTTCCAACAAGGCTTGAAAGATCGTTCGGCACAGAAGGTCTGTCCCTGCGGCAATGTTGCTGCCTGGACCTGGGAGCTATGGGGACAATATAATAGTTTCCATTTGATTTTCCATTATCCCTATATAAGCCGCTAAATAACATCTATTTAACCCAAGAGTAACCCCTATATTGAGCATATAAGCAGCTTTCTGCATAAGGAAATTCCGATTAAAAATTTTCTGTCAAAGAACCACACCTAGCATTTGACCCTTCATCATTTTCCAGAAACCCTGCCTGACAAGGAATGGTGTACACCGTCACCACCCCAGGCCTTTCTAGTATAGATTCTCTCAAATGCCTCTTTGGTTGTCTCCTTTTCTGGGAGGTGCAGCACAGATAGGAAAGGCACGCCACACTCCGGAAGAGCCTTCCAGTTGTGTTTTGGCACTACAGCCGCAGTGGTCAGCAGAAGTGGAAGCCTGAGAATATGGTAGTTTCTATTTATTTTCCATTATCCCTGTACATCCCCAATATAGTATAGTCGTTTCCAGTTTCTTTTCCATTATACCTATATAATTTAGGGAATCATGTTGCCACGGGAAAAAGCAGACTTGATTGCAGTTCAGATGCTGGGATGACAATTGAATATGCTCCATATCGGGGTTTATGTAAGGTTATATAGAATTTAACTAGGGGGATTATAGGGGTGATATAGGGGTTTATAGAGGAATAATGGAAAATAAAATGGAAACTACCATTATAAGAAAGACCCAGGAGCTGTAGCAGTTTCATGTAGAGCTCTTCCTGAGAGAGAACAGCCATACGAATAAAACACATGTTTCTCACGTGCTCTAGCATTCATGAATGCGCTCATATGTGAGGAACCATCCAATACATTCAAGGCAGGATGCCCCTCCTTGAAGGCACCGCTCTCTTCAAAAAAATGGTGCCGAAGCGCGCATTTGATGATGAAGTCAACGCGACGATGACTTTTGCGTTGTAACTCTCGGAACTCATGTGAGCTATAGTCTAAAAACTCCTAGATCCCCCTTAATAACCCCTATAGTAGTCCCCTATATAATCCCCTATATAACCCCCTTTAAGGAGTTTAGACTATGGCTGATGTGTTCTTCCCAGCCCTCAACTCAGGTCCTGAAAGGGCCCACGGCCCAAAAATGGATGGCGCACGTTTTTGAAGTCTTGTTTCCGGTGGGTTTAGGGTTTGGGGTTTAGGGTTTAGGCGGGGGGATGGGGTCATGGGGGAGATGCCGTGGCGGATGGGCAGTCGGGTGCTGGGGGAAAATCTTGTTAAAGCCCATTCCAACTTGCAAATCATGACGGGCGATGGTAAAATTGTGGCCAAATCATGAAAATGGTAGAGTGACGGAAAATCATGAAACATGATGAAAGTCATGAAAAATGACCCATGAAATCGCAGAAGTTATGAAAGTAGTGAACAATGCTCAAAAGTGATCCAAATGATGAAAAAAAGTTGAGGTGCATCCGGGGAATCACGGGTGTTCCTCTGAGAGGCTTCTGCAAGTTTCATGGCAGTCAGACAGCTCACCCATGGGAGAACATCCGAGAGGTTGTCCTAAAGCACGTTAACTCCTACCGCAGGCGTACTAAGGAAGTACTCTGTTTGAATCCACTATGCTTATCAGGTTCAGCTCATCCAACGTTGGCAATTTAAGAAAGACACGGTCCATGGATACCTGCTGCATATCCTCGGAGAACTCACAATTGTGCTTTGTAGGGGCTGCCAACTTCAACGGAAGGTAGATAGGCAGCCAACACTCTCCGGCCATCAGCACCGTCATGGTGTCAGTATGATGAAATTGATGAAAAGGATGAAAGATTATGGAACATCATATGAAAGATATTGGAAATCATGAGAAATGATAAATAAAAAGTGATGGCAGGTCATCAAATGTAATGGAGAAACTATAAACATGATAGATTAAAACGATGAAGCATGATGAACGATGATCAGTGTGATAAAGAATTATAGAGCGTGCTGAAACGTGATATGATGAAAGATGAAGAAGAATGATCTAATATGATGGGAACATCTTGAATAATGACAAAAATATGATGGGTCATGATGAGGTATGATGAGAAACATATTAAACACAACAATCTTAACAACAACAATAATCGCAATAATAGTAGTAGTCGTATAGCATGAACAGCCATAAAAGTAACAATCCTATTCTACTAGCAATGAGAAATATAGTACGAATAACCTTCTGTGTATTCTCCTTTTTGTGTGTCCTTCTTTCTGACGCCTGTTCCTTCCTTCCTTCCTTTCGTGATGTATGCTTTCTTATCTTTTGTTTTTTATCATGATGACAATGATTACTATGATGATGTATTTCTGTGTTTTTATCTTGCTCTGTATGTCTTTCGTTCTTTCTTGGATTAAAAACCTAAACTGAAAACCCTAAACCCTAAACCTTAAACCAATGATTATTTGTCTTTTCCTTTCTATGCCTCTTTGTTCCGTTCAGCACCACGGATCCAACCGATTTATGACTTCCTAGGTGGCGCCCGCCTTGCTTGCAGGATTCTGGGCTTGATCAAACATGCGAGAACTGCATCGTTCATTTTTGCCCTACCATATATATGAATATATGGGGGTTTCCCAAAATTAGGGGTGCCTTTTTTGGGGGTCCCTATAATAAGGACTATAGTATTTTGGGGTCTATATTGGGGTCCCCTTGATATATATATATATGTATCTGACCAGTTTCGTAGCGCGGCTATCAAGATTGGAAAAGCTTTGCGAAACTCCATGTTCCTAGCTACCCCTGGAGAACAGGAGTGCATTGCGAGAGCTTTGCTTCAGACCGCGGAAGATCAAGAGAAAGAATGCAGGGCTACGGCAGGTTGAAGGGGACACAAGTCTTTCGCAGCACGGACTCAAATTGCCCGGCAGCGCTGCCCCATAACGCACAGGTCAGAGCATTCAGTCAAGCCAAACAAACCACCCAAGATGGTCGTGGTAAGCATGCGAACCTCCTTACTGGCAGAAGGACAAGCACGTGTGGAATAAGATGTTCAGCGGGTATTCGGCCCCCTTTTGGGGCGACGAGTGCACCACTTGCAAACCCAGCACTCAGCCATTGCTCTGCCAGCAGTGACGTCACTCGCGCAGCGCCAGCTATGCGTCTCATGATGGGCCGGATCTTCAACAAGATCTGTCTCAACGCGGTAGCACATGGGACGCTGCACGCTCGGCGATGTCAAGGCCAAAAATTGTTTGTTTCGTTCGTTATGTTTCCCTGTGTCTCGTTCTTTCTTTCAATCTATCGTTCTTTTGTTATATGCTAATGGTTTCCTTCTAACTATTCTTCCCCGTTCTCTTAGGAACCCTAGGAAGCATTTAACTATAGGCATTTAACTTCTTTACGATAAGAAACCCTACCTCAATATTTGAATGCTTGGGTTTAAATGCTTCCTAGTCCCCCTAATTCTCATACTCCACACCAACTCCTGCGTCCTTCCTTCACGGCCTTCATCTACGGGAACAAGTCTGCTCCCCCAGAAAAAAATCCACCAAAAAATGTTCCACCCAGGCCTGCTTCAAGACTTTGGCTGTCAAGTGCGTATTTAACTGTTTGAGCTTCAGGCTCATAAAAGAAAATGCTGCACCCCAAAAAAGAGGCCTCTGCCTTACTCCGCCCCTTCGGACGAGAAAGCCTTTAGCTGGCCAACATCTCAAACCATATTGCGTCGCCGGGTGGCCGCCCGCTGCGCCAGGGAGCCTCAGCGCTCAGAAACCTCTAACAGACTGGCTACATATGTTTCGTGTGCCCATAGAACAGAAGGGACAAAACGGGCACCGAACAACAGGTGAACCCCTAACATCAAAAGGCGGATCATTCCAGTGCACAAAGGAGCCCTGCTTAATGGGCAGCTGCCAGCGGCCATGCCAGTGAAAGGCAAAAGCATCCTGACTTTGCTGCGGAGAGATGTAGTCAATCTTCTCCTGGGATGGATGTTACAGGAATTTGGCGGACAAACATTAGGATGCTACAAGTAGGAGAGATCTAGTGAAATTTCGTCGGGGAAGGATGTCTCTTAGTTTAGAATTCACGGAGCAGATGTAGCCCTTGCCAGGACGCTACAGAGCCTCAATACACACTGACAAGAATTGTGTAGATGGGCTGCTGTAGGCCGGTTGTGAGCTTTGGCGAGCTTTTGATGCAATACAAGGTGTGCGCAAAGATTGTGTGTCACGTGTCTCTACGACTGCTAAGCGCAGACGAGGCCCCCTTGCAAGGCAAAAGTGTATAATCCCCTATATAACCCCCTTTGAGGAGTTAAGACTATGGCTCAGTTAGGCATGGGATCCTTGAGCTGGGACTTGCCCCTACACCCAAACCGAAACGCCGGGTAGGGCCTAGGGTTTAGGCGTTAGGGCCCAACAGGGGTTTAGGGTCAAACTTCCTACGCGATTCTTTACCCTAAACCATAAGACCCTAAATCATTACCCTTTGCCCCCTAAAATTTCGACCTCCGGACTCCTAAAAAAGAGGCCCCGTCCTGAGACGTCTGCTTGTCAAAGAACTGGGCCCAACCCGTGGAGCCCTCCGAACCTGCATTCTGAGGCTAGGCTTCGCGGCTTGAAGTCCAGGAAATCAGGGCTTACTTGTTAGGGTTTAGGGCAGTTTAGGGTTTAGGGCTTCAAGTAGACGCTTCTTTCAAAGTCTCAGTGTCAAGGTAAACCATAACCTTACCCCAATAGTGGAGAAAGAAATGAAATCTGAAATGGAATTAGTGGGTTTAAAACCAGCTTACACCTGGTGGTTTAGGCGTGTTAGGAGGCATGACGGAAAAGAAAATGGACACTACTATTTAGGGTCACAGTGCTCAAGGGCTTGATGGTATCCTCGTCACAGCTAGGGGCAATAGTTCTGCTAATCCGTGAAAAATCAAGTTTGTCCATTTGTGCAGCTGTAAGTTGTATCGTACTGATTCTGTCACTGTTGCATTGCGACTTTTCATGCCTGTTCTTGATGTTTCCTGTTCCGATTGCCATGCTATTGGTAGGACTCTCGCGTTCATAATTTGCTGTTACTATCAATTCCATTCTTGTTGCTACAGACATATACATACATCTTAATGGTTACAGTTGGCTTTCAAAGACACTTCACATGTTTTAGCATTTCTGGATAGGTAGAAGGAGGTTAAAAGGACTGCAGAACTTGTGGTTGCCAGAGCAGCAGGGTGTGGGTCTGGAACAGTTCTTTCTTGGTGTTGCTCTTGCCTTGACAAGTAGCCAGTAGCCATGCTCGCCGTTACATGAGGTAGCTGAAGACCCTCAACCCTAAACCCTAAAACCCTAAACCTGACTGCATGACATCAAGGGGCTTGGTTAGGCTTTGTGCTGTTTATAGGAGTAGCACCGCAAGTCAAGTCCGTGGTCACAGGGATGGTTTGCCACATTGGAAGCTCTATACCTTAAACCCTAAAGCCGGAAAACTCTGAATCAAAACCATAAAAGAATCAGCTGAAGGATTCCTCTGCTTGGGTTGGAATAGAACTGACTCAAAATCTTTGCCTCTTGTCAAAGCGTATCCCGGACTCCGATCCCATAAAGATCAACAAGCCTGAAACTGCAGCACCCAGAGAATATATTCCCAGAGAATATATTCTCAACATATCCCCTATACAACCCGTACATACCTCCCCCCCTATACCCCTAAATCAACATCTAAGCAAATTCAAGCTACGAGCCCAAGCACCATCGAAGAAGCATGTGGGAAGGACATGGAAGGGTCCTTGTGGATGGACAGGGTGCGAAGGCTACAAAGGTCTGAGGGCTCACTGTTCATCTTTTGTAGAGTGAATACTGTTACGATTACTCTACCAGTAATGTTTTTCCCCTATTGTGCGATTTTGTCTTGATTAATAGCTTCTTGTCAAGTCTTCTTGCCATAGAAGCTGTGCGGGCGCATCAATGTATTCCTCGTGTTACTGCTACGGCTACACATACAAGCCGCGAATGCTACGGCTGCAATGACTACTTCTTCTGCTTGAACTGGTATATTCTTCGTCCATCCAACCGCACTTTTCATGCTGTTCTCTTCGCTCGTGCCCTCTCCGTGTTCTGTTTCTCAACACAGACGGTCTCTTGAAATTGGACAGTCTTAGGAAGCCTATTACTTGCACTTGTACTTGTACTAGCGGTACTACTACGACTACTTCCACTACCACCATTGCTACCACTCATACCACCACCACCACCACCACCACCACCACCACCACCACCACCAGCGCCGCCGCCGCCGCCGCCGCCGCCGCCGCCGCCGCTGCCGCCATCACTGCTGCTACTAGTAGTAATGGCAATATAGTCCCACTGCCACTGCTCCAACTCCTGCTACTTCTGCTGCTGCTGCTGCTACTGCTACTGCCACTACTGCTAACCACTACCCCTCCGCTACTGCCACCGTACTGCTAGTGGCAGTAGAACTGTCTTCCTAGCACCGTTCGTGGCCATAGCAATAATACAAAAACAAAATCGCACTCGCAGAGGGAATAATAGAAGCTGCCATGGTTGTAGCCCCGCTGATGAGGTTGAATTGATACTACTTTTCCACAAGCCTTCTTCCATTTTGAAAGACTATCCCCACTTGTATAACCCACAATATGCTAAACTCCTGCTCTGCAGGAACCCCCAAGAGGATAACCACCTTACTTCTTGAATTCGCGAGATTGCAGGCTTCCTAAAGGTCCTGCAAACGCTAAGCCACCCCTTTAGGGCTTAGGGTTCGGGCACGAAGGAATGGAAACGAGAGTGGAAACCATTCTATTTATAGGTTTATGTAAGAACCCCAATATACTATAGTAGTTTCCATTTTCTTTTCCATTATCCCAATATAACCCCAACATACACCCTATAATCCCTATACAATCTGTAGGGAATCATCCCTCCATTCCCTACTGACAACCAGCAAGATATCCCTTTTTGCACACGCCTGGGAATAGATACCTTCGAGAATTGCAATGGCAAGTTTTGGCCCCCTAAACTAGGGCCCCATAATGTTAAGAAACCTATCAATTTGCAGAACCAGCGTCCATGCTCCTGATTCTGAACCTGCTTCAGCAACTTAGTCAGGGCTAGAGGCCCATACCTAGGATGCAGATTTTGGGGTCTAGGCTTTGTTGCGCAAATCTGTTGCATCATCTTGCCGCACAATTCAACACACCTCCGCACAAAAAATTGAATGTTAAATGTCCGGTGCCCTCCCAGAAAACCCCGAAAACTGAAGTCGAGTTGGCCGAGACAAGAGCCTCTCACAGAGGATGTATTTGAGAACCTAGTAGATGTGTCTCACATATTGGCCGCTACAATCACATCTTCTATATTGCTTTAACTAGCAATGTATCGTTCCAGCAAGTAAGTGCGTTGAGTAAGTGCGTTGATTCAGCTGCTGGGTTCGGATAGCTGTTTGCAGTATTCCAGCTGATTCAGTAATCTGAAGTATGAATACTAGTCATTCATGCCGGAAGCGTGTTCGTTCTTTGTTCTGGCAGTTGAATTCCATATGTTAATTTGATGACCTGACTCTCATGCATCTCGTTATTCCTTTCAGCAAAGACTTCAGTGTAAGTGACCAGTAGGTTTCGACTGTTCAGGACGGTTGAATCATCTCCTACCCCTGGCACTAAAAAAAAATATATCAAATACGCTCATAATGTGGTATATTACAATATAATGGGAATATCTAATGTTAGGCGGGTAGGGGGGGGGGGTTAATATGAGGGGGAGTGGATTAATCAGCCTTTAGGGTGCAGGAGTTAGGCGAGGTGCCTTTAAGTTACTTACTTGGTACTTTCCCAAAATAGGGGGACACCAATATAGACCCTAAAATACTATGGTCCTCATTATGTGGACTCACAAAAAGGTAACCCTAAACCCTAAACCCTGAACCCTAAACCCTAAACCTTATACCCCTAATTCTGGGAAACCCCTACTTCTCTCGTCTTGCCATGCCCCATCAGGCCTACAGACGCAAAGCTTCAGGGTCGAGAGCTTGACTATTCTCATTTTTTCCATCACTATTATGAGTACTATTATCACTATCACTATGTTCCTAGTATTGATACTATTTTGCTGTTTTGGTGTTCGGGTTTGTTGCTCGGGTTTGAAGTGGTTGTAAATGGGAGATAGTGAGCATGACGTACAGCAAACCCACGTAATTGTCATGTTGACACACAAACTATGCTGATAATCCGGCCATCAATATGGTAGTGAATTGTTTTAAGGCCGTAGGGCATCAATGGGACTGGGTCGACTCTTAGGATTCATGACTTGGACTATAGTCTAGAGTCCTCGTATGCCTCTTAATGATGCTTATATCACTCCCTTTAGTTTAAGGAGTGTAGACTAAGCTCACCAAGAGACTAGCACTTAGGGTTAGGGTGCGGGGTTTGGGACCTATCTTTCAGGCTTTACGGTTTCAGGTGTAAGGTCTGGGATTAGGGCTTTGGATTCGGGATTTCTGCTTTAGGCTTACTAAAAACATTTGCTGTTTCCATTAAGATCCCCATAAGTATTATCACTACTGCCATTGCTATCGATATGGCTATCGCTATTGCTTGCTATTGCTGTTGCTGTTCCTACTGCTATTGCTAGCTACTATTTGCAATTTTCTATTTACTGCTGAGTACTTGCTATTTGCCTTTACTACTACTATGACTATACTGATACTATTACTCTTGCTTTTACTGTCAGTTTGAGTCTTACTCTTACATTTATCCTTGCACTTACTTTTGCTTCTAATATTACTATTTCTCTTTTTCTTAGTATGACCATCGCTATCAAAATTACTATCCATGGTGCTAGTACTGTTGCCAGTTACTGTTACAATTACTGCTACTGTTATCACGACTCCTCCTCCTCCTCCTCCACCTCCTCCTCCTCCTATTACCTCGTAATACTACCACTGTAACTCCTACTCCTACTACTACCCCCCCTATTTGTGTTACCACGAATACTACTAGCATCAATACCCCTATTATTTGTATTATCCTAGACCCCCTAAAGGATCCAAAACATGAAACCTCCCAACAAAAAATCCCATTACTACATTGGGGAGCCTAGGGGAATGTAGGGAGGTTCATTTTTTGGATCCTTTAAACACCTTGGTGCCCCCTTGGTGGGCTTCGGCTAAACCCTAAACCCTAAACCCCTAAACCCTAAACCCAGTAAGCATATTCCAAAACCCAAGATGGTCCAGTTTCCCTTTTTGAGGGGCCAGATCTGCTTTTGGGTTTAGGGAGAAGGGTTTAGGGCTAAGGGTTTAGGGTTTAGGGTTACAAAGAGCCTAGTGCAGCTTCGATTTATAGACTTCACGGCTCAAAACAAGGATGATGTATGGACTTCAGCGAATCAGGGCCCGATGTAAGTATTGTTTGTAGACTTAGGGCTCGAAACTGGACCTAGATGCCAATAGTGATTCGTCAGCAGCTTCTCGCCGACGACCAAGGACAGGTAGGCTTGCATAAAGGGCGAGCCAGGTCTAGATGTCGACATCACGGCATTGTTCACAAAGTCTTTCTGCCCAAGATATGCCCAGTCCTGCATCATGCACGCACATAACAGAATTTAACACAGGACCTTCATCATGGATGAAAAGCTAGGCCCATGTGAGACAAATTTACAAATTTAACATGTCTGTAGACCAAACTCCTCCTCAAGAATCGGTGTCATGTCTCGAATAAGTAGGACATCACTGTCGATCCAAGCTCCACCATAGTTGTGCAACACAGTCACCCGCATGAGGTCTGAAATGGAAGTCGGATTTGTCTGTGCTTCGTAAATGTCGCGCAGTGTGCTAGCCATCCCCGGCGTGGTCGGAAAGACCTTTGAGCATTCCTTGTCCGGAACGAACTGGCTGATCTTAATGCTTTTTGCGTACGCTGGGTTTTGAAAAAAGGGACCGAAGATCTCCTGCACGGCAGAGCTGTCCGGGCTGAGATTCGACCAGAAATGGAGCTTGACTTTTTTGAGATCTTGCGTTGCCAGGAAAGACATTGGTGCAAGGCGTAACTTTCGGACCAGGTCGGAACTCTCATTGAAGCTTCCCTCTTGGAAGAATGCACCCGTGTGAATGTCAACTCGCCTCTTTAAGGTCCCTTTTGTTTTTGCGAGCTGCCTCATCATGTCAATGCACCGTTCGTTTAGCAGATGTGGAGCTTCAATCGGGACCATCTTTGCATCAACCTGATAGTGCCCCGAAATTTGGAGGCACCAATATAGACCCCATTATGCGCACCCCCAAACTGGTTCCCGTAATTTTGGGAAATCCTAAACCCCAAACCGTATATAACCCTATATACCCTACATATCCCCTGTATCGCCTTTAAAGATACCAGGGTCCCTAGTTTTGAGAAACCCTCACCTCCTTCATGAATGCCAGGAATTCAGGCGACGTGCGGTCGAGTGCTCGAACTTTGGGGGTTCCAACCTGCGGCTGGTACTTCAAGTTTGGGCTTAGGGCTTAGGGCTTAAGGTTTAGGGTTTGGGGTTTAGGGTTTAGGGCTTAGGCTTGGCTACCCCTGAACTGTCCAAACCCTTTCATTCAGAAATGTACCCTAAAGCATATTTCTGATTCCGTATGGGGATTGAGGTCTATTCATTCACTCCGCGTCACGACAAGGTCCAGACCTTAAAGCCTGAAAATGTTCAGGGAGGCCCGTCGAAGTAGCTATGCCTACCACACATACATGCTGCTTCCACGGGCAACCTAAACCCTAAACCCTAAACCCTTCGACCCTTGTTGTTCCCACAGGACCACTCCTCAGAGCCCTATTCCTTGGGGTTATATAGGGGTTATCTAGGGGTTATATAGGAGGTATATAGGGTGTATATTGGGATAATGGAAAAGAAAATGGAAACTACTATATTACAAAAGGGTATATATGTACAGGGGATATATAGGGATAATGGAATAGAAAATAGAAGCTACTATTTAGGGTTTAGGTTTAGGGTTTAGGAGGACCCCTCCCTCAGCAATAGTGACTATAAGGGATAATAAGGATTATATTAGGATCCTCTTATATTCATATTATACCACTATTACAGGGTGAGGGGTCCCCCTAACCTATGCCCTAAACCCTAAACCCCAAACTTTACTTCTCCTAGGTCTGGCTGTAAGCCTTGGGCGCAAAGGTCTCACTGCAAGGCTCTGGACCAGGCGTGGCCAAACAAAACAGCTAGACCTACATTGGGCCCCAATGTCTATAAATAGTACCTACATTGGGCCATTTGGAGCCCTAGGGTTCTACTACCCTGAAAAAACATGGGACTAAAAACGCCCCAAACCATCCGCAGCATGTTTTTGCTAAGTTTTGACTGCAAGGGGTTGCAAGAAAGATGTGAAGGCGCTCTATGCGCGAGCCAAATTTACAGCAACGCTCCATGCTAGAGCTTGACTTTGATTCGAACTGTGAGGATGCTCCATGCAAGAGCTTAATTTGGAAGAAAAACGTGAGGGCACAACGCTAGGGCTTGATGTTGTATCAACATGTGTGGCCCTTTCGTGCAAAAGCTCAATTTCCAAGACGAACTCATGTAATCTGAACATCTGGCATACAGCCAGGACCATTCTGGGAACAGTGTCATCTGAGCTATAGTCTAAGCTCCTAGTGTCCCCCTGAATAACCCCCATAACAGTCTCGCCTATATAATCCCCTATATAACCCGCCTTTAACGAGTTTAGACTATAGCTCATCTATCACAGACCGGCCCACTAAGAACGACCGACCCATTGACCGACCCACCAGTGACCAGGCAATACAGCCAGACCTACTAGGCTAAGCCGCAACCCTCAACCCTAAAACCTTCAAACCCTAAAACCCTACCTAACAAAGAAACACACACAGTCTTGGTCTCTTGGAACGGCCTGCACAGCTGCGCATTCATCCAGTTCAGCTTGCACCTTTCTTTATAAGGTGCAGCGATCAAGGTCTAATGCAAGAGCCTAAACATGTGGAAGATGGTCTAGGTATTAGTGTATATATGCACACATACAAGGAATGCGAGGGAGAGATATCGATAACTATCCAAAATCCCACATCATGGTAGGGGTTTTGCTCTTGCCTTCTGGTTTGAGCTAAAGGGTTTCGGGGGGATAGGGGTCTGCCTCTCACACGCCGTACCTGGGCGTAGCGTGCTGCTGGCCGGACAGGGCCTAAAAGTCTCGGCGAAAAAAAAAGCCTCCAAACTCCAACTAGGGCTTAAGTAATATAAGAGGTTATATAAGGTTATGTGGTGTTATATAGGTTTTATAGGGATATTGGAAAAGAACATGGAAACTACTATTTAGATGTATTCTGTTCAATGGTTTCCTGGCTCTTGTGGTTTCATGCTTTCTGATCCGATTGAATTCACGCATCAACTCGAACCTCAACTTGGCAAAGCACAAAGATCAGCTGCACGAAAGCTATAAACACCAGATTTGTCCACACACCGGCGACGGCCATTGCACAAGCAAATGATGCCGCGAGTCCTGAGCAACTTAGAACCCTTTCTGGAGGTATGCAATCTCGAGCCAGAGGGCAGCTACTTGAGTTTTCCACATAACATGTTGGTTTGGGTCGTCTTTTCTGTGGCTTCGCCTAGTCTCAGGATACACCCATGGATTCAAACTTGGAAGTACGACTTGAGGTTGTGGACAGCATTGATGCGGGGACCTACAATGCAAAACTTTGCACCCTCCCTCGCCCCTCTTCTGCCCCAAACACTGGAAAAATCTGTGAGGCACAAAAACCTGAAGTTGCAGCGCTCTGGACGAGGGTCTTGGACGCAACCCAACTCATCGTCGGCTAAGATAGGCTATAGAGCTTAGGATCAGGAACCATTTTCGATGGCAGCAGGCACTGTCACAAAGCACACTTGTGGAGCTAAATAGTGCACTGGTACGCAAAGCCCGCTTTTGCAGCCCTGAGCACCTCCTCAAGTGGCATCTGTGCATCTTTGTACTGCTACCACTCGTTCTTCTGCGAGCGAGCCGTGCATCTGTACAATGTTTAAGCCGTGTGTTGCTGCATTCCTGGTGAGAGAAATGAGAAGTACTGCTAGTGCTCCTCCGACAGCAGCAATCATGACAGCTAAAACTATTGTTCCGGAACCTTTGGTACTGCTACTATGAGCCTCTGCTTCATTACTTGTTCTGCTTTGCACCCTGCTCCTCTTCTGGGTTCCCCAGTAACCCATTGATAATGAGGGTACCCTTTTTCCTGATGTTCAGCAGGAAAAAGTGTCCTACTAAGGTACCCCGCAACCCTAAACCCTAAATCTATATATCCCCATCTGTCCCCCCTATAAAAGGGGTACTACTGGGGTACCTAGTCTAACTTTTAAGCGGATGGCTCAGGCTTTTGTCTGCCTTGGAACATGCCTGGGCTGCGGCTGAGGCGCTATCTGAGCTATAGTCGAAACTCCTAGTCTCCTCTTTAGTAACCCCTATGATCTAGGGTTCAGGCTGTAGGATTTAGGGTCTAAACTCCTAGTCCTAGTATCTCCCTTAGTAACCCCTATAATGCATCCAAAAAGAATCCTTATATCACCCGCTTTGAGGGTTTTGGACTATAGCTCATCTGCATAGTTGCTATCATTTCTGGGCGTGCAAACTGAGATGCATAGCAGGGGGGAGGGGGGCGGAGGGGTCATGTATAGACTGCCATGAAACTCAAAAACATGGTTTTACCTCTCAACTTCAAACCCTCAAGCTCGGGATAAACGGAAATGGTACCCTAATCCCTAAACCCTATACCCTAAACCCTAAACCCTAAACTCAGCACAGGCAACAGCAAACAAGAAACCTGTCAAACCCTGCCCCAGGCTCCCGTCATGAATCCTATACCATTTCCATAAACCTACACCATAGGCCCTGAACAAAGCAGTTTCCTTTCATTCCTCTGTATAACCCCTCTATATATATCACACAGCTGCAGAAGGCTCGGGCACAGCTGAGCGCAGTGCCACCCCTCTATATATAATATATTTCTAGCATGCTTGTATAGTTCTTCAAACCATCGATTATGTTATATAACCCCTATATCATGCATTCACTTAGTCTCTACAGTAACCCTAATATATACCCTATTATAATGCAGTAATTTCCATTTTCTTTTCAGTTATCACTAAACCCTAAACCCGTAACAGCTTGCGAGATGCAGTGATCCGAGTCGGTTTCGCGCCACCTTGAACGTGAATAGCTCGTGGAGAGGTCTGCCTTCCAGCATGCAGCGGCCAGGATCGACCTGGCAACAAATGGTTCTGGGTTTAGGGTTTAGGGTTTAGGGATAAGGGTTTTGGGTTTAGGGTTTAGGGTTCAGGGTTTTGGGCTTTGGGATTAGGGTTTTGGGCTTTGGGATTAGGGTTTAGGGTTTCCCAAAGTGAGGGGTACCTGGGAACTCTTAAAGGGAACGTAAGGATTATGTAGGGTTTGGGTTTAGGGTTTAGGGTTTAGGGTTTAGGGCTTCCCAAAAGGTATTGGTACCTTTCTGGGGGGGTCCCTATATTGGGATTCCAACTACTTAGGGAAGCGACCAACCTGAGCCCTAAACCCAAAAATAGTAGCTTCCATTCTCTTTTCCATTCTCCCTCTATATATATATACATATATATATATATGTATATCCCCTTCTATATAGCTACAATGTGAGATCAGGGCTTTTTGGCGGACCTTTTATTCATTCACGGGCAGCAGCCCATGAAAATGTCATAAGTTAAGCGAGAATTCAGGTGGGTAGCTACCAGGCGGGTGCCCGTACATAAGGCTTACATGAAGCCTATGTGGGGACACTAGGACCACATAAGGGCCATGTAAAACTTATATGAAGGAAACTATCCACCTGAAACTTCCTCGGAATAAAGCACGGTCCCTCAACCCTAAACCCTAAACCCTTAAACTGCACCATCTCCTAAGGTCTGTCTGTATCTACCTTTCACTGCCTCCACCGCCAGCACTAGCTCCACCACTGATGTCAGGAGTCACGCCCCTAAACCCTCAACCCCTAAACCCCTAAACCCCTAAACCCCTAAACCTAAACCCCTAAACCCTAAACCCCTAAACCCTAAACCCCCAAACCTAAACCCCTAAACCTAAACCNNTAAACCCCTAAACCCTAAAGTTCAGCCAACGGCAGACTCAGTGGACCTAAGCATGTCACCCTCCGGTAGACCCTCACTGGCTCACTTGCCGGTTCGATTTTATTTAGGGTTTTGGGGTTTTAGGGTTTAGGGTTTATGGTTTATGGTTTAGGGTTTAGGGTTTAGGCTTTGAGGGATTGCGCCTTTACAGTATGAAGAGTAGTAATGGAAATAACGATGTTAGTAATGGTGTCATTAACTGCAAGACGCGTTATAGTTGTCATAGTATTCATAATCGTAGCAGTAGCAATTTTCATAGCAGTAGTAGCAGTAAGAAAAATCAATGATAATGGCATATGGTTTTGAGCTTGGGGTTTGGGCTTGGGCTCAACTTCTTCTCCTCAACATGGAACTGGAAAAGTGTGGAGAACCCAAGGTTTATATTGTGGATTCCATGAGTAGCAGACATAGCGACACAAGCACCAGGCAGCAAAAGAAGGTGATTAAAGTCTCTTCTTCTTACCTCCTCGAAAGACTTTCCATGGAAACACCGCAGAAGCCAGAGAATCCCTCTGTGTACCCATACAATCCCTATATTTCCTTACATAACCCCATATACCCCAACTGGGAACACAATCTTTGACAAGAACCACAGACATCAAGGGGTCTTTACCGGATCACCTCATCAACTCAAGGAAGCACTTGCTGGTTGCAATTTTTGAGTCAATGTTGTTGTCCCCATGTTTATGGACACTAGCATGTGGAAAAGAAAACAAACGCGAAGCCCTAAACCCCCAAGTCCCACCTCGCATTGGAGCGTGGATGCGTCAAAGCCTCAACTTAGGTTCTCAGCTGCAAGAAATGTATTTTGAAAGGAGTTTGGTAATAAAAGGAGCTTTCTAACCCGAACCCACATAAGAAGGATACGATGACTACCATATGACTCTTAGAAGGTCTTTATTTTGGGGGAGGATTTGCCAAAATGCGCTCTGCAGAGTGCAGCTAATCAAAATCAGACCCTGCCGCGATGTCAGAACCCTGAACCCTAAACCCTTAACTAGGATAGGTTTGGGGGCACTATTCACATCAAAAAATTATGGTTAAAATTTCATGGCTTTATGAGAAGTAAATAGGAAATGAAGGCAACAAAAATTCTAATTGTTTTCAAACCCTAAACCCTAAACCCTATTTAACACCCCAAGTTTTCAAACCAACCCCTGTAAGGGATTTGGAACCCCAGTAGAAATTATAATTTCAGCTAAATATTAGGATTGTCGGTAACAGAAATTCATATTCATTTTCAGGAACCTTATAGTTGTAAACCCCATCCAACAGCTCTGCGAGGCCACCTTGCTTCCATAAGGTCGGCCATCGGAAGCACATGTTCAAAGTTTAGGGTTTAGGGTTTAGGGTTTAAGGTTTAGGGTTTAGGGTTTAGGGTTGAGGCTTTAGGGTTTAAGGTTTAAGGTTTAAGGTTGAAGGTTTAGGGAAGGTTTAGGGTTTAAGGTTTAAAGCTCTGAGCCGAAACCACACTGAGCAGCTAACTGTTAGCTCTACAACTCACTGCGATAACAAGCCTCCCGACCACCCCAATAACTTACCTGTTCTTGGTAGGGAGTATGGGGAGATATTATGCAGAGATTAGATAGGGATGAATTGTATCTAAATTCCCTTATTACCTACAAAGAACCAGTAAGGTAAAGAACATTCCCAGCAATTATAAGGGACTGCATTGGGGAGTATGTATTGTTTGGTGGCGGGGGGAGGCTACAATATTCCTGCAAACCCTAACCCCTAGACAACATCAATAATAATTTCAATTTGCTTTTCCACCCCAGTACAAAAGCCCTCGAACTTAGAATGTCCCTAAATAGCCCCTAGAAACCCCCTCTGTCCTAGGAGGCGGTTACACCCCTCACCCAAGCCCCCGACTCACGTTCTTCAGGAAGCCCAGGCGTCTGCCCGGGCAGTCACCGCAGTTGATATTCATTGCCTGCTTGCAACATCAGCTGGAGAGTATGAGTTCCATGTTGTTCCCTTGACCCCAAACCCCGAAACCACGAAACCCTAAACCCTGAACGCTAAACCTTAAACCCTCAACCCTCAGCAAGGCGTTCTTGTGAGATCGACCTCTTGAAAGGACTTGTTTGTTACCACTCCTTTTCGTGTTCTCAGCCAGGGGCTGGAACATGGAATAGGATGTACTTCTTCTCTGGCAGAACAAATAACCACAGACTTCATTCCTGTCTTTCTTTCTTTCTTTCAGGGCTGTAGGGGGTCCTGAGACCCCCCCCTTGAGCATTGCCCCAAGCCCGAGCACACTCCTGCGGTCCACTAACTCTTTACCGACCATTCCCATTTCTCAGATCAACAGGCGTGCTACCCCTCCTAGACACACATGCAAAGCAACACGAGCTCTCTCTCTCTCTCTCTGTCTGCCCCGTAGTGGAATCCCTTGACCATTCTCCTTTTCAGCATTCTTTTAGAGCTCTGCAATATCAACTCAGCCCTCTTGACGTTGACCACAAAGTCTACCCCTGCAAAGAAACAGCAAAAACAAACAACATGGCAGAGGTGTGCAAGGCAGTTGAGGGATGATTGATGGGGATGTCTGGGACTCGACTTCTCAGAGGCACTATAATTATATGGGTGGTTGTCAAAATTATGGTCCCTTTTTGGGTACCCGAAATATTAGGTGCCGACTTAATAATTTTGACATCCACCCATATGGGGGTTCCATAGGGTTATATAAGCGTTACATTGGGATAGTGGAAAAGAAAATGAAACTATAGCACAATCGGGTATATGTTGTCTCTCTGTGTCTCTCTCAGTCACCTCAGGCCTACTTGCGGCAAACCTTGGAATATCCAGTGGCGCTTGGCTTTCACGACAGATCGGCCATTTGGACCAATGGCTGCTACAAAATTCCTGCTGCAAGAGAATCCTAAACAGAAAAGAACTCTAGCAAGCTGTTGTCAAGGGACCGCTGGACCCACAAACCTCCCGACTGCTACCAAAAGCTCCGGACGTGGTCATGGCAACAATCCAAAATTCAAGTGACAGAAAGTAGGTTGGAGGCATCTGCCTCTTCCACCCTCACGAATTCATCACTGGCAATGCCAGCGAGAACACTTCTTGTGCTACTGCCACTGAACGATTACTTTCCTTCTCAAAATTCCAATGTCGTTGATCCAAACCCCTAATCTTAAACCCCAAGCTGATATTGAAACTTTATTTCTACTCAGACCCTGGAACTACTCATTAACGACTCTGCCTTGGAGATGCCACACTCACGGCCTGCAGAAAGCCAACGACATGTTGGGCAGAGGGCTCAGGGTTTAGGGATTTAAGCTTGTGGTTTCGGGGTTGTATTAATCGAAGCCATTTGCATGGCTGGTCATTTTACAGAAGATCTCTGCATGCCACTTGAATGTGAAGCATGTAGTCATCACAATCTGTCATCTAAATATTTGCAGCTTGAAGAACATGCTTAACGTACCATACCCTTGTCATATGATTGCTATGTCTTACGGTGGACCCAGCCTAGTCCTGGATTGCTAGCGTTCAAGCTATCCCATTCTCCAAACTAAACATGCTTGAATTGGAAACTAGGCGTAGTTCGACAACGACCCCCTTGCGGAATGCTCACCCTTGCCCAGAAGGTAGGTCGATGGCTTGGGAAAGCTTACTGAGTACGTGGGCATACCGGTGTTGCCAGGCGTGCATGGTTTGCCTCATGAAAGCCTTGTAACTTGCTGGACAACGTGTGTCTCCGCTCATGCATCCCGACCCAGAGCAGCAGACATTGGAAAGTTTACATGTGACCTACAAACAGTATTTTCTACATATTAACGGACATGGGTTCCTTACTAGGGACTATATTAAGGACTAACCTAAACAACAAGAGGGACCCCTATGTCAATTACTAAGGAACCCTTTATAAGGCGAATATTGACAGTAGCTCATGTGTCCAACTGGGAGCCGCTCTATGCCCGCCGCAGCCTTCTGCTGCGCAGGAGCAGGGTACTCGTCGCGAGGATGTTTGAACCAGGTTGCTGGAGGTTCCCGCCAGCCTTGTCTTCTGAGGTTTGGCTTAAGCTTTTTAGGGATTTATATTGTTTATTGGGCTTTATATATAGGGTCTATAATAAGGTTTTAGGGATATATATATATAGATAGTACTGCAGCTTGTCACACAACCCAATGAAGTGGTCTCGAACTCTCGGCATATGATCTGATTGAAATGCGTTCTGCCCTGCTACCCAATTAATGGCAAACCTGGTCTTTGAAAGGTAAGAAGTGCGTGTTTTCCATCCGGGATTGTGTAAGGAAGCCTGTTTTGACTTGCGTGGCCCGCAGCTTAAGCCAAAGAAGATCGGAAGAAATCATCTTGTGTGTATGTGAACCTGCGGCTTTGAATTGACTGGTTTACAGGTGAAAGTACTTCAGCACTTCCAAGGCTAGCTAACCTTGGACCTTGGCAGGTCCAAGAGCGAAAGGACGGCATGATGGTTGCCCTAAGGTGCTTGCAAGTCGAGCAGTGTCAGAACTGAGATCGTTTGGGCTGTGGGAATTGTTTTCATTCAAGTCGACAACCAACCTTTCCTAGCTTCAAGCTTCCTAGAGGCAAGCTAGGTTGCTGGGCCCTTGATATTCATACGGTTCAGGGTTTGGGGTTTCGTGTCTAGGGTTATGGGCTTGGGTCTCGGGGGCTGGTAGGGTTCTGATGGGTAGGTTGTCAAATGGCTGCTCCCTTATTTGGTCCTCGCTGTAATCCGGCCCCTGATTTAACCTACAAGGGGGCAGAGAATATGGGAATATACTATATAAGGATTATATAAGGATTATATTCCATTATTCTCTACTCAGAACCAGTAAATTAAACGGTAATGTAGACCCGTGATTCATAAACCCCCTCCTTTAAAGGCCTTAATCCCTATTATAATCCCTACTAGGGGCGGGGCCCTAAACCCCAAACCCTAGACCGGGTCCTCATTCTCCCGAAAAAGGTGCCATAATTTTCAATGCCCCTCGTTGGGGCTTGGGCACACACAGCTCAAGATCAAGCGCCGGCTTGGCTCTTTCAGTTTAGGGTTGAGGGTTAAGGGTTGCGGGTTTAGGGTTTTGAATTTAGGGACCCTCCCGTAGATCCACAGGAGCTCTTGTACCACTCTACGCTCCACCAAATCCTCAAAATGACCTGGGAACTGCATGGGGATGACAACAATATGTCAACTAAAGACAGAACTTAACGAACCCATGCTAAGCTACAACGAAAGGTTGCCAAAAATGCAGGGTCCCTTTTTTGGGGGGTTCCTATATACAGGATTGCTGTAGGTCAAGGGTATACAGGGCCCTAAACCCTAAACACTATGCACCCTAAACCCTAAACTTTGCGACCCAAGGACTCTCTCGAGGGCTTTAGCGGACTGCAGACCGACCCGTTGCCCACATACTTCCTTGGCTACAAGGTTTAAGGTGTAGTGTTAAGGTTAAGGGTTTTTTTTCTCGGACCAGTTTTCCCGGCACGACGTCGCAAGGAAATGCCTTACAGAAAGGTCCAGGAAGGTTAAGGGTTAAGGGTTTAGGGTTTAGGGCTTGGGTTTAAGGTTACTGTTGCCACTAATCTTCCTGTTAGATTATTATTGTTAGATTCTTACGACGCTTACTGCTATCACTGTTAGTACTACTATTGCCATAATCCAGACCTTCCGTTTCAGGGTCCTGCAGAATCTTGTCAAGAGGCGGTTGTATCGGTTGTTAATACGGAGACAAGGGAGCAGAATCCTTACATAACCCCTAAATCATATATTCCCTTTTCCTACTAACCCTAAACCCTTAACCCTAAACCCTATACCCTTAACCCCTTAACCCTAGCCCGGAATCCTAAACCCCTAAACCCCAACACTAAGAACCTTAAGCTGTAACACCGGAGCTTGCAATAAAGCGCAGGCCACGGGACTCCAAAAGTTGCTCGAAGCGCGCTTCAGCAGCCCTGTAGATCTTCTCATCAACCTGCTAGTAGCTGATGATTGGGATTGAGGTTTTGGGGTTTAGGATTTAGGGTTCTGGGCTTATTGGAGTTTCCGATCTCTAGAATCAGGCACTGAGTGGGGAACATGTACCTTCTGCTAGCGCAGGATTGGATGCAGAGCACTTCCGGGGCCCCAAGACAGGCTGGTACATGGCTTATAGGGTTTTGGATTATTCTCGTCGTCATGAAGCCAGACTCAAGAATCCACAGCCAAATCGAAAATAAAACGGAAACTGTGGTCATGGCTAAAAATCAACCTCCCCTCTGAGACTTCATTTGGGATTTCCAGAACTGGAGTATCCCAAGATAGACCCCGAGAATTTAGGAAACCCCTCTCTGACCCTGTTAGCATAAGAACGCCACAAGAAAGGTACTGATCCTTTGCAGGCCTTGTCTTCGAACCCACCCAAGGCTTTCTCGTCGTAGAGATGCTGGTGGTAGCCTGATGCGAGATGCCGCCTACAAGGGATAGGGTTTAGGGTTTAGGCTTTATAGCGTTTAGGGTTTATGCAGAGGTGGTACGTGTCGAAGTGACGCACGCTTAGGGGTTTAGGGTTTAGGCTTTAGAGCTGCAAGAGACCTATTCCAAAAATTCGCAGACTGCTCAGATCGAACGACGACGAGAATGAGGAACGCCAGACAAAGAACAGGTGCTGGAAGCTCTTTCTGCGGTTGCATGTTGGCTTTCGTGGCGAAGGAAGAAGCTGTGCTTACAATTCTGGGCCACCCAATTCTTTCTAGCAGTGTGTCCTGATATGAGGTTTCCAGAATACAGGGCCCCAACACAGACCCCAACATCTTATATTTCATGTTACAAGGACTCCCAATACGAGACCCCGAATTTGTCGAGATTGCCACGATGTGTCATTTACCTGAATCACACAGGAAAATGGCAAAAGGATAAGACGTGCTTAAATCTCTAACGCAGGCACCCCAACTACCAGGGAAGAGAATTACATTTGGAGTCCTAAACCCCAAACCCTAAACCCTAAACCGCGTGTTTTTTTGCTGCAATTCAATGAGGCATACTACCACTGACTCGGGCTTCTACAATACATAGCCCACGGTAAACCCCAACACAAGTCACGTGTCCATTTCGTCTTCAGTTTCACGGTCAAAAAAATTCTCCACTGAGCCAGATACGTAGCCCCCTAAGCTGTACCGTAAACTCTTTTCCAGGTCGCTGTCCAGGAACTTAATTAAGTTACCAGAATGGGTGTGTATATATATAGAGGAATTAACATGAACTGTGCATATTAAGTTAAATTACAGAATGGGTACACATATATATATATAGAAAGTGAATATGAAAGTGAATATGGTTCCCCCTTCCTCAACAGCAAATCAGTCTTGCAACTAGCTCTTCACGCTTCTGGCTTCTACATGAAGGGTATCCGTAGTCCTCCAGCATGGAAGTCCACCAGCTGTGCCAGGTTGACCGCACCACCAAACCTGAGTTGCCGCTACTCACATGCGGTTTAAGGTCTAAGGTTTAGGACTGGGTTTAAGGGTTAAGGGCTTAAGGTTTAAGGTTTAGGACTGGGTTTAAGGGTTTAGGGTTTTGGGTTTTTGGGCTCGGGGTTTAGAAATTTATGAAGGGCCCTAGATGCATGGTGCGTTTGGAAATGGTCAGATGGTTCAATAGGTTGTCAAAAACATGGTCCCTTTCTGAATTTCTGGGTCCTAGGACAATAAAAACCCTAAGACGTAGGGTACCCAAGACGGATCCTTGTTGTGACAAGCTACCGTGTGATGCAGGGTTGGGATTTCGGGTTCATTGGGGATTTACAGTAGGGTTTAGCGGCGGGGTCGTGGTTAAGATCTGTGGGGTTTAGGATTTGTGCAAGAATCCTTTGTGGTTCTCAGACAATCTTGAGCTGCAAGCTGTACCATATGGCCATTATATACGGCTTATATAGGGGTAATATAATATAGGGATATTGAGAGACTAACATGGAAACCAAATCCAAAAAAACACCCAGACCATGAAACGCAAAAAGACTTGTCACCACAAAGGAATAACACCCTATGCCTGATCATGTGCCGCGCTGCATGCGGTGGAATAGGCAAACGGACTCGTCCCATCTCTCCGTGAGACCCACAAACGCCATTTCCTAGAGCAACGCAAAAGTGGGTTTTAGGATTTCGTGTGTTGCAATACCAGAAATACTGGCTGCCAAGCAATGATAAGGAAGTACTTTTGGTGGTTGGCCTATGGCATGTTGGGGTTTGAGTCTGGTCTGGCTTTTCAATGGGTGGGGCCCTGGCGCTTCATCTACTTGGCTCAGTAAAGGTTGCAGATGTTTTGATATTTCAGCTCAAATGTAGGTAAGCACTCTTCGGGGGACAGCCTTCAGCCCTTTATGAAAGCTTGCTTTCAGTTGACCTCTGCAGCCTCTGCTCCCAATAGTCTTTCACACATTGGCTTTCCAGCGGTTCCAGGAATGATTTAGGTAATCAGGCACGCAAGCAACTTCTACCGATCATCATGCGTGCTCTACACTCTCGAACGGGGTCCTGGCGCTGCTTTTGATGCGGGGCCTTGGAACTACCCTTACCCCTGAGCGCAGTGGAAACTGGCCTTCAACATCTGCAAGGCTTCTGGAAGCTTCTCCCGCCCGCCGTCAAAGGGTTGCCCTTTCCTGCGAAATCGTTCAAGGAAGCAGATTGTTCAAGCTACCGTAGATGCAGAACCCGCAAGAACTGAAACAATGTGTCCAAAAAATGCCTGTTTCTCTGCAGGCCTCGGCACTAGTCCACTAACTTCAAGCCTATGACCAGTTGCGATAACACTCAAAATAGGATTCCGCAGGTACGTGCTATAGTATACAAAGGTGAAAGAACGTCAAAGTTACTTGCGTGACCTCTGTTGGCTTTGGATTTTAGGCGTCCCCTATCGATCTCCACCTTTTGCGTGGACTTCACACAACCCTGGCTTAGATGAGCTATAGTCCAAGCTCCGAGTATCCCCCTTAATAACCCCTGTAGGAGTCCCATATATAATCCTCTATGTAGCCCCGTTTAAGGAGTTTAGGCTATCGCTTAGATAATTCAGCGTATCGTTTTAGGAAGCCCCTAATCAATCTGGATGATTTTTGAGCAACAACTACCGCCTAGACTTGATGAAGCAAACTGACCTTTTGACCACTACTCATGTACGTCAGTATATATACGCACCGCTAACCTGCTCAAGCAGTCTGAGGTGGAACCAGGTGCGCACTCATGTTCTGGACAAAATTGCCATAATTTGTTCTGCCTTACACCTGTTGTTCTCGAACGAGTGGCCCCAAACCCTTAACCACAAACCCTCAAATCACAGGTTGGCCTTTCCAAATGTTGGATGCTCACAGATAGAGGGTTCATGTGGCTTCACTACGTGGCAAAGCACAATGAGTCCGTGCTTTCGTCGCCCCACTTCCCACGGACGAGGTCTCGTGATCCTGCGGCTGCTAGCGCTTCATGATCCTCTTTGAGAATGAGAACGTCGCGATCCTGCTTGCCGGAGTCGCGATCCTCGTGACTGCTGTCATTTATAGACACTCCCTTGTTCGTGGTCTCTGCAAAAGGGGAACCATCATGCGTGCTTTACAGCCTCGCGGTTCTACTGACTGTCGTCGTTTTCGGACATCTCCTCTCCCTGGTTTCTGACAAGTGCCAACTGTCACGTGAGTGATGCGTGCGTGAGGATTGTGATCCTCCCATCCATCTTCATGTTGGAACCAATGTATGTCATCGCTGTCAGGGCAGCCATCCACATCGACGTAATTGCTTGTGGGCCCGCTGGGGCGATAGAATAAGATCCCGGAGTGCACGGCGCTTTCAGCTTGGCTGAGGCCATAGGATGCATGGTGCGGGGCGCCGCCTTTTCTCTAAACCTCCAGTGCTTCAATTATCCCACTTCAAGCCTTCACACTGGAAGCTACAGTTGTGGCTTCTGGGAGACTGGCATCGCCACCGAGCATGATTTGATTTGTGGCTTTCCAGCTGCACCTTTTTCAGGCTGTGCCCAATGCCAGGACAGGCTTTTTTGAGGTGACAGCTCAACAGAAACCATCGTGGGCAGGCAGCTTCTTGCAAAGGAGCAAGCCCAACCTGCAACAAGCTGTCTCCAATACAGTTGGGGGTCTCCCAAAATTGGGTTTTTGTCATGGGATATTATCCTAAAGAGTGGAGAATCAAATGGAAAAGAAAACGGAAATTAAATGGAATCTGGGATTATGGGGTTTATAGGGATTAGGGTTTCAAAGTTGCTGACATGGCAACCCGGTGTTGCTGATGATGCTGGCAACTGACATGCTGGGCAGGAAGCCTTTAACCATTCATGATGCAGAGGCCGTTGTGGCTTGAGAGAGAGATTTTTTGAAGCATTCTTGAGTTTGATAGTCAGCTTCACGACGAACGCTACCCGTTGATGCTACGTGGGAGTTTCCAAATCAAGGTTACTTTGCGTCCCTCCCCAGGCTTCTGATTCGGGTTGAGGCCCCTGCAGACAATGGAAAGGACCGTCTGTCGACAATACCAGCACGGCCCATAGGCAGTTTCTCGCAGTTAGGATCCACCGTGAACCCCAACATGATAGGATCCTCATGGCAAGGATAAAGTGCCCTACCCAAACCCTGAACTCTACAACCCAAACCCTGAAGCCTAAACCCCACCCAAACCCTAAATCCTAAGCCCTAAACCCTAAAACATAAATCTTAAGCCCTGAGCCCATCAACCCCTGGCTGGCACTCCTCTCACTCTCTGGCTCCGCACAGTTGCCGCCCGTAAGCATGCGGGCAGTGCAACCAGCTATGCCTCTCGAAAACACGTCACAATGCTTAGGGTTCAGGGTTTAGGGTTTAGGATTTAGGGTTTAGGATTTAGGATTTGGTTTTAAGTGAGATATAGGAACAACAGTAGCACTACGGGATGTACTCGAAGCAACATTAGGGCTGTTCATAGTCAGAACAACAGCAAGCGTAGAACATCCTGATAACCATGCTGGCAGGCACAAGGCTCATACTGAAAGGTTCTTCGGGGTCCTCTTGGTAACGACTACTGTAGATATCTATTCGCTTGAGATGGAGCTCGGAGGTCTGTTAGTTGTAAGAGCAGTACAAGGGAACAGCATTTAGAAATTCTTCCGGCCTCCCTACATCGCATTCCCTATAGACCTCCAAAAACCATGTTCCATGGCATTGTTTCTCCATCATTGGTAGTTACCCAGGCACTGGACCCTAAACACTCACTCCAAACCCTGAACTCATCATTGGTAAATATCCGGCTTATTACATTGGGCTCTGAATGGTCTCTTCTAGCTGTATCTCTTCTCCTCGCGTTGAGAGTTTATGAATTCAGGATGTTGAGTTTCAGGCGCTCGGGTATGTTTTGGGGTTCTAGAGTTTTAGTGGTTTCGGGTTTGGGGATTTCAGTTTGAGGTTCAGGGTTTAGCTAGGGCTTAGGATCTAGGCCCTGAAATCCTAGACCACTAAAGGCTCTGATTGCCTGTTAGTATAAACTTGGGCCTACTCTTCCGACTACCACAATGCATTGGAGTTCAGGGGTTTGAGGGGCTTCAGGACCTGAGAATTTTAGCGTTCAAGTGTTCGAGGGATTTACATGGTTGATGGTTTAGGGGCTTCAGGGCGCAGCGACTTTGTGTTCTGGGGCTTCGAGTGCTCAAGGCCTTGTTATGATTTGTAGCTTAGACACTCATCATCGCTCATGGCTTCGGGGGTCTTACGTTTCAGGTGGCGCGGGGCTATTCAACTATAGTAGTGTCCATTTTCTGTTCCATTCCTCCTGAACCCTAAACCCTAAACCCTATACAATCCATTATAATAGTTTCCATTTTTCCATTATCCCTATATGGCCCTATATATTCCCTTACTCCCCACTAAGCGTAATAAGGGTCATATCATGGGCTCTGTATAACTTTTATATAACTACTATCCAGCTGTTACTGGTGCAGTATACGATCAACAGAGGTGAATAAGTTGCTGGTAAGGGCTCAAGGGTGACGACAGTCATGCGGATCGCAAGCCTCTCTTTTGCAAAGTAAGCAAGTGTATTGCAGGGCCCAAACACTTGCCAATATTACGGTTCTAGATTCCTTGCATTAGCGTTGTATAACGCACCTCGCAAAGACCACAAACTTAGAGTGGTAACTATGAATAATTACGTAGGGCCCTGCATTGTAGTGGTGTTGGTCTTCCAGTGTACCTTTGAGGCGGCGCCGGCTATTTATGACGGCCTGGCCCCACGCTAGTGATCCCCTTGAGCTTTGTCTGGAAGCCTGGATGGCGCGCATAGCAGGCAGCCCTGTCATCGCCCTTGTGTCTGCAGTCCTTCAGGGGATGAAGCAGTCAACTTGTTGAGTCATACCATGCAGGAGCAACAGCTTCCATCTCTGGGTAGTACCACCTCCAATTACTAGTTTAAGGTTGAGTTGGGAACATAATGAAAAAGCTGAGACACGTGGCGCAAGTCTGAGGCTCCCTCAGAATCATGAACGAATTGTTTCTGTTCTAAGCCACAGGACCCAAGCTTCTTGATCCCGAAGAGTTTCATAGGCTTAGGGTGTAATTGCGGGCTTTGAGGTAAGACTTCTGAAATGATCTCAATATGCTGGCTCGTTACCAACTGAATGAATGCAAGCTGCAAATCGTCTGCAATCCGAGCTGATGTGCTCTTGCACTTACAACATGAACCAGAACCAGATCGGCCTTGTGTGCAAATGTGACAGCCCCTAACCTGTGTGAGAGCAAACCTTCTTTCTGCACCGATCCGCTTGTCAAACAGGGGAACGAGACATGCTCATGAGCATCAGCATAGAAACCTGAACCCTGAATTTCATCTTGCTGGTGCTTAGTCGGGAATTTGGGAATATGATCCCCACAAAATCCCTTTTTGTATTTCATTTCTTTATTCCCAATTAAGCCCTAAGTCATACTGTAGCTTCACAGCTTAGTTGGACTGAGGCACCCCAAGAAGGAAGCCCCATATCATAAAACCCTAAACCCTAAACTCTGCAGGGTGGATGAATTGCCATCCAAATGGGAACATGTTCCAACTTGTTCCATGCATTAGTGGGTTCAGGTGGGTGGGATGCAGGACATCAAGCACTGAATATGATGGTTTACACTGCGGTGGATACAAAAATCCTGCATGACCCTAAGTACCCTAAACCTTGGGAATAATGGTACTATAGTATACTAAGGACTTTTAGTATCGACAGTATGGAGTTACTTTCTGAAAGCTTTCACTGCGAACGGAATGCCTGTACCAAGTTTTCGTACTCAGAGGCAGTGAAGCCAGCAGCATGCCAGCCGTTGTGAAAGGCAGAGATCAACCTGGAAGTACACAGTCACAGTACTTGGAGGAATGGAAAAGAAAGGGGAAACTACAGGGATTATAGGGATTATAGAGAGGTTATGTAGGGAATATAGGTATAAATTCAGGTTATATAGGGAGGATGGAAGAGAAAATGTAAATTCACTACTATTACTGCTTAGGGTCTTGTGTTTAGGGTCAGGGCGACGTACTAAGCAGTAAACTTATAAACCCCACGTGGTAACCCCAGTTATCCCCACTTACTAAGTGACCCCAACTCTCCGAGTATAGGCTTAGAATTACCAGTTTCGGGCTTGGGATTTAGGAGCTGGGGTTCAGGACTAAGGTTGATGGAGGGTATCTTCATCACCACGGGCCTCCAAACCATTGTGATTCTTCTGTGATTCTCTAGGGTCAACCGCACCTGCTGTGATCACGCATGCAAGAGATTGATTGAAGTTGAAAGCTTTCAAAACTAGAGGTCCCACAAAATGCTATAGCCCTTGCTACGTGTACCCCTGAAAGAGAACCCAAATTCTTGGAAACCCCGCACTTGCTAGTAGTGAAAGAAAACGAAATGTGTGTCATAACAGACCCAGCGGGCAAGCACTTAAACTTCAAAGTATATCCATAAGTCCAACTTACGACACAATGCTCTTTCCAAAGCTCTAAACCCTTTCAAGACTCCACACCCCTAAAACCTAAAACGCTGAACCCTGAAACCCTAAAGCAAAAACCCTGAACCGCGCACAGGCACCACTGCTAAGAGTCCACAAATGCTTAGAGTTAAGGGTTGGGGGTTAGGTTTGGGGTTTGAGGCCTCTGAGTCGGCCGCCGGAACATTCCAACCACCTGACACAGATTTGGCTTTCATCTTGGGAGTTTGGGGTTGGGATGTTTGCTTTCATATCCTCACGAACCCTATGGAAGTACAGGGACTGCACAGAGGCTTCGTGGTCCCATAAGAAATCCACAGGACTTCTGTAGAGACATAAGCGTAAGCCGGATAAACAAGAGGCCGACAATCCATGCCAGACTCGGGATGCACCGGCACATCTCAAGCCCTACACCCTCAACCCTGAACCCTAGAACTTGGCTACTGCCCCCCCCCCCCAAGTAATAGTGTATATTAGGGGTCCTATTAAGGGCTATATGTACCCATATTACAATTATTATCCAAGTGTTACTGAGGGGGGGCAGTACCCAACCTAAAACACCCTAAACCCCAAACTCTAAACCCTAAACCCTAAACCCAAACCTTCCCTGCCCTAAGCTGGAAGTCGGCATAAGATGCACAACTGTCAGTCCCTAAGCAGCTAAGCAAGTCACAAAGCGCGGAGCTATCGCCATCTATTACCTTGCTACCCAAAGCTCCAAAACAGGATCTTAACTCCGAAGCACGAAACAGGATCTTAACTCCGAAACAGGGTCTTGATACCTAAAACGGCCCGTAATGAAGCTTTTTGCTGATTTATTTGGGGGGGCAGAATAGGAAGAGCGGGGAACCACACAGTACACGGATCGCCCTGCCTGCCCCGTCCCTTACTGTAAAAAAAAGAGCCAGGTTAAGCTGCTGACAATAAAATGACAACATTTATAGTACTACTATTTGTTAGTACTAGCATTAATACTGGTAACAATAGGATCAATAATTGTAGCTCTTGCAGCTGTAGCTATTTGAGGATCGGAACCAGTGCAAGGTATCGTACATCCATCACGTGCCTGCCAGTCGTAGCGGTGTGCCTCCGACAAAGAGACGGGACCATGCTGCGTCTCGAAGTGATCACTGAAGGCGCCTCTCAGGGTTCCGGCTTCGGGGGTATCTACCTAATTGTTGCATCCATCCAGCACGGGAGATTGTAACAGAATGTGGCAGATGCGACAGTTCATGCTGGCATTTCCTCAGGAGCACCTCCGCGTTGCAGTCAGGATGCCGGGACTGACAAAAAGAAGGAGCTTGATAGCCCCAACCCCTGCGCTTATTCATGCTCATATGATTGCTACTTGGGCTACCCAAATCCTGTCAATGTGGGAAGGGGGAAAAATCGTGTGAGTGCAACATCAGTCCAAGGACCCAGGATCTATAGAGGCCAGTATCAGGTTAGGTCTGCTTCAGCTCCCCTACACTACACTTTAATGATCACTACACCACTATATAGCGATTCTTGGAATCTAGGAGCATAACGTTGCAAATATTTCGGCCTCTACATTAAGCCCTATGCAGCACACCAAACGGGTTGTGATATGAGCCTACAATGTTAGGCATCGTGTGCCCGTGGCATAGAGCTGCCCAAAGGCATATACGGTTTTAAGATGTTGGAAGTGCATCCACAGACCATGGATTAGCATAATGCACGCTTTGCAAGTGAACGCAGAACATGTTTTAAGAAAACTCTGGCGTAGGGCTTCCCCACAGTCTAGGCAACTGTAGCCCTGCTACATGCCAACAGGCACATGAGAAGGTAAAGCATGCAAAGCCCTTCCTGCATAGAAACGAGACTCACTCGTAACCTTACTGGTGGTGAGTAGGGAATATGGCAATATAATCCGTGAGTAATCCCGAATGCCTTATTCCCTGCTGACCCCAAAACCCTAAACCCCACTAACCCTAAAACCTAATCCCGATATAGTACATTCCCTACTAACCCCCAGAAAGATCCCAGCTCGAATTACGAGCCTGGTCGGCAATACCTCGGCTGTTGAGGAACTTGATGTGGGGCTTTACACTGTGGCCTAATCCTTGACCCCTCTACCCTGAGCGCTTCACGTTTATGTCCTGATCTGATAACTTCTCGAAAACGTGTAACTTATCCACCCACCATTCCAAATGGAAAGAGGATCCCTACAACGCCATTACTTTCAAAAACTCCGGGTATTCATACATATATATATGTATAATCCTCTCCCAACTTGATGATCCTGGCAAGATTGCAGCAAGCCTTGAAAGTTGGCGTTTAGGTTTTAAGGTGATGGTTTCGGAGTTAGGACTTACAGATTAGGGGGTTCGAGGGTTTAAGGGGTTTAGGGAATTTAGGCTTGATGGGGATACTCAGATACTCCGTGCTGTCATCGCAGGCAGAACTTCACAGTATGTGTTGCTCAGAACACGGAATCCTAAACCCTAAGCCCAAAGCCCCAAGCCCTAAACCATCCACACTAAGCCTTAAACCTTACACCCTCAACACAACACGCAAAACCATGCACGCTAAACTCAACACCCAAAACCCTAAAGGCCAAACCTTTTGCCATGCAAGGCCTAGGTACTGCTTTGGTGGATAGCGGTTCATGAGAGCCTTGTCGTAGCAGGCCTGCTGAATCTTCCACAATTTAAGGTCCGCAATTCAGAAAACAGGAATTTAGTGAGGGGGTCTGGGGTTTAAGGTTTTGGGTTTAGGTTTTAGGCTTTAGGCCGAAACTGGGACAAAAATGCAGTTAATGCTTAGAAACGTCTAGCAAGCCACTGATAGCAGTGCCTTCTTGTGAATATACCACTGACAGTCATACCATCACAATAAGAGCAGGTAAAATGCTGGATGGGCACGCGGACCAGCCGTTTCTTGCGCAGAGTATGTGTTGATTAGGGTCTAGGTTTCAGGTGCTTCCTTGGGCTGCAAGGCAGACCCAAATGCCTGACCTCTTCACATTTGCCGCCTACGACAATGTGACAAAAGCGTTCCTCAGAAGACCTGCAAACTGCCTTCAATTTCTCAATCCCACGCTAGCCGTAACAGAAACAGCAGCAGCAGCAGCGGCAGTAGCAGTAGTAGCAACAGTGTCGCTGCAAAAACAATCATGCAAAGCATCAACTCAGCGCTCCGACATCTCGAACCCTGAACCGTAACCCCATCTCGTCCTCGCACTCTGGCGCTGTCACTGGACTCACAGCAAGGTCTAGAGGAACTTCCTGACCACATGCCTTGCGTTCATCGTTGATGGACCAGATAGTCTAGGGCTTGGGCTTGGCGTTTGTAGCTCCCCTTCCAGCACGCAAAAGCAAGTGTCCCAGTATGTCGCTGCGGGCCAATGGCAATTGTACTCCATCTTAAAGGGCAAGCGATAACCATCTACATCATGGATGAGTACAGGGTTCACGCAATGAACCAGAAGACTGGCAGAGCAGCAAATGAGATGTGAGGAGATCAAAGCAGAGCTACGAACGGTTCATTGCCGCCATGCAAGGATTGAAGCTTCAGGTTGTAATATGATCTGAATCGGCGGGAACCTCATACCCTGCAACCTTTGCAGTTTCTGAAAGCAATCACTACCCAATCTGCAATAGGGACCTAAAATCCCTTTGTAGTCCACGGGATACCTAAAAACACAACTAGCCTTCTAATGGGTTGCTGTTAAGATGCTTCAGCTGATGTACCATAACATATGCATGTGGTGACTAACTATATTTCCCTACAATGGCACAAGAACTTGATGTCGTTGACGCACGCTAATTCCCAGATTCTAGACTCTAAACCCTTGAGCTCCAGAACCTAAACTCAATACCCGATACTCTCAACTCCACCTCCTAAACCCCAAATTCCAAACTTTAAACTCCAAACCCTGAACTCCAGACCCTAACCCCTTAACCTTTTACTATGCCGAGCTGCGTAGCTCCATAGTGTGGCTGCAAAGCTTGTGCCAGCTTTGGGAAAGTGGATCCAGCGAATGTTTCCTTAGCGTGTTGGGTTCAGGGCTTAGGGTTTGCAACCCTATCAAGCATCGGGCATTCATTTGAAGGCTAGAATCAAAAGGTTACGCCTCAAAACGTACACCATCAAAATATAATATAGTACGATACATCGGGAACATTTGGTATTACAGCGAGGGATGGTTGTCTTCTTATTAAAGCATCTCTTTGTCGCAGTGCGCAACACAAAATTTCATGCGGTAATCGACACATTTTCTGGGATAGATTGAGGGGCCCCATATGAATTCAATTCCATTCTTGCGCCTTTGTGGTCCATAAAATTATGATAGAGATTATTCACAGCAATGTTCTTGATAACGCTGCATGCAGCTCGAGCAGCTCAGCGGCACCTCCTCGCTGCTTCGAAGCAGTTGGATTGGAGGGCCTGAGCTTGCTCTATGGGCGCAACGGTCATACGAAGCCCTGTTGGATGTTGTAGTTAGATTTACTGATCGTGCTCCGGATGTAGGATTTAAAGTCTGGGGCTTCTGGTGTAGGCTTGGGGCAAGAGCTGTAGGAATTCCAAGCACAAGACAGGAAAAAATCAGCAAGGCAAGCGCAGTTTAGGGTTTAGGGTT
>CAJNIZ010015669.1:0-16123 GCA_905231905.1 Symbiodinium pilosum
TTATTGTCATCCGCCCAAGAAGCAGCTAGAGGTTGGGTTTTTGCGCAGGTTCCGGTGCAGATTCAGTCCCACTGAACTTTTTGTGTGGTGCTTGACAACCAAGCGGGCCATATGAGGTTGGGCCACAGTGGTCGGCAATGCTGGAACTGTGTTCCTGGAAGTCCGGAACTGAACGGGATGCTGGGAAGCATTTGCTTGAGCCTACTGTTATGGTTGGCAATGAATGAAATCTCGTCTGTGCACCATGCGGCGGCCAAGATTGCATTTTCTCAAACGCTGAGGTCCATTGAGACTCTGCCGTTCCAGCTTTTGGGTCACGTTCTTGAAAGGTGGAGCGTTACTGGCCTGGCCTCCCGTCCGAGCAACGGCTCGGGGGCTAGAGTCATCTTTGCTGAGCTGGTTCGTAAGGGCAAGAGTCATACAGCCAGCAGTGTTGTGCTGCAGCAAAATACATGCGGATTTCCCCAAAAGAAGTTTGTGCAGGTGTCAACACATGGGCCGAAGGGTAAGATGGAAATCGGCCCAGCTGCAATGGCAAAGGACGGATTCTAGGGCTGCCCTGGAGGGCAGTTTGCTTACTCATGCTTAGTTGGGAATGGGAAACTGGGTTCTAGGGACTATTGCACGGGGTCATTGTTGGGGATATTTTAGGGGCTAAGCATGAGTAAGTTTGAGGCAGGACCGCTGAAGAGACTCGGCAGGTCAAAAAAATCTCGACGGTAAAAGTATTCTAATGGTGACGCTACACAGAAAAAAACAAAATATAGTGGGAATGTCAGGACCCTGTTAGGTGTATTCTTATCATATGCCGGCTATTTATATTATTGGGGTTCCCTGTTTGGGGTCCCCTGTTTTGGGTATCCATCAGAGTCCCTTTACAAGACGCTTTAGCTCGTGGAGCTGTAATTAGTCCTCGGTATCGCTGCAGCCCGTCCTTGTATAGTCATACAACCGTGTCATTATAACCAATCTGAAGAACTGCCTTCCTGACACTTCACGCCCGTACCGTACCTTGATTAGTTGAAGGCCTTAGATCCAAGTCTTGCATGATCCTCCGGGGAAATCATGGGCTCCTAGGCTCCTAGGGTCAGCATCAAAACCCTGTGACCATGATTACGCCTGCTGAACACCACGATATTGATCTTCACCCAGTGCATTCCCAGCGCCTTGTGGTAGAGTAGTTGTTTTCTTTGTGTACTATGATGATTGGTGCGTTTAAGGAGCATTTTTGTGTTTTGAAAGGTTTGTGTGCTGCGTTTTTTTGCCTCGCAAGAAATGTGCCAAAACACATCTACAGCAAGCCCTACATTGGCGTTACAGCCCTGCTAGTCCAGAATCAAAACAGATTCATCAGGCGATCTGAAGAATCAGGTGGATGGACCTGCTGGGTGCTTCTAGGCCGTGTGGAATCCAAGTCAGGCGCATCAAAAGCTTAATTGCCTCCCAAAGAAGGGGAACCAGCGAGTGCGCGATTGAGGTTGCATAAATGGGGGAACCCTGCGTTACATGCCGCAATATATCGTAGCTATAGTCATGATTCTAGAGCTCCCCTTGCCAGAAGAACAGGAGCCCTAACTTTGGAAACCCTTTTGGGATCCATCCAACCGTTTGCTCTCAGCTTCCACGAACTTAGAGAACAACATTGGAACAAGCTCTGACCATGGCTAGCACTCACGGCCCTCCCTTTACTTATAGTCCCCCTTAAGTAGATAGAATATGGGGTATATGGGGATCTTATTATAAGATACCCAAAACCATATTCTATCTACTTCAGGGGGACTATACACTAGCCCCACCGGAGTCAGCCTGAAGCGCTGACACGGTTCAACTGGGAGGGTTTGAAAGCTGGGGGGGTCCTAGGGATACAGGGGCCATGATTTGGGATTACAGTGGGATCATGTCGAAAAACTTCCATACTGCGGATGTATCAACGCATGTATGTTGCATTTGCAGGCTTTCACATGAGTAGGAAATTATTTCTGGGTGCAAATTAGCTCCCAAAATAGCGTAAGAGCATTTCCTCTTTTTGGGGTATAGTATCTCATGTGGAGAACATCATCTTAGGTGGTTCAACCGGCAAAAAACGTACTCACGTGGGTTGTGGCGCCATGGCCTTCTCGGTCCTATCTGGATCCTTCATACACAGATCTGTTTGCAGCTTCGGCAAAGGATGAGGCTGGTGCAAGGAAGGGAATAGGGTTCAGGGTTTAGGGTAACCACAGTATTATAGAAGGTTTAGGATTTAGGGCAACCACAGTATTATAGAACAAACAGCCATCATTACTCATGGTACTTTGAGGGTCCCTGGCCTTGCTAATGTGTTCGTTAACGGTTAACGAAACCGTGAGCCTTTACAAGCAGGTTCCCTAAGTTAGGGAACCTGTCTATAATGGATCTCTGGAGTTACGCAAGTGTCAATTAACTTTACTGGAAAATATAATAAGTAGGTTCCCGAAGTTAGGGAACCTACTTATACTGGGTTACAGTGTGGTTGAAATTGGCTTCTTAGGGTATGGGATGCGTTACGTAACTCCAGGGCCCTCAAAGTAGTCATGGCTTCTAATGCCTATAATGCCTTAAAGTAGATAGAATATGGAATTCCCGGCAACAATCCTAAACGAAGTGCATACAAGGGATTCTAGAAGAGAATGCAAGAGGAAATGGAAATTGCTGTTTAGGGTTTATGGTTTGGGGATTTTGGGAGAATCAAAATCAAATGGCCAAGGACATAGACATGTTCATGGAAATTGAGGTTTACATAGTGAATAATGTATGATACTCTCCCTTCATGGACTATTTAGTAGTTCCCATGTTCTTTTCCATTATCTTTATATAACCCCAATATATTCCCTACATAGGGAATGTTGTCTATAAGAAGTATAGACACCCAGGATGCCCCCAGGCACGTCCTGGAACACCAAGCCTTACAGGCTTGTCCCTAAACCCCGCCTGTCCCTAAACCCCGCAATACGGCTGAAAGGGGGGGTTTCCCCAAATTAGGGGGTACCATTTTCAGGGGTCCCAATAAAAAGGATTCTAGTATTTTGGGGTCTAGATTGGGGTCCCTTTGTTTTGGGGAAACTACCATACTGAAACTGTTGCAAGACCCAAAAGTCCCCCTTAAGTAGATAGAATACGGCTTTGGTTTTTTTCATAAGATCTCCAAAAACCCCATATTCTATCTACTTAAGGGGGACAAAAAGTGCCTCATACCTTTCCCATTTTCATGGTATTCTAGTTTTCAAAAGTCACTTAGCAATCGTTGGTCTGAACTGGAGTTTGAGTTTTACCTTGGCATAGGTGCTGCCAATGGCTCTTCCGGCGCAAGTACCGAGACATGGACGAGGACCACTGCCTCTCAAAATCGAGAGTCTGGGGGACCCTAGTGATATATAGGGCCTGCAAAAGGCCTATTGGGAGGAGGGTCCATACTAAGAGTTCTACGGGAGTACTGTTGGCTGTTCAAAATGAGCTATTATTAGGTATTATTTGCACAGGATGGAGTACGCCTGCTAGGTCGGCATCGTTTTGCGAGTTCTCTTATAAGCCAAACAAGTATGGGGCATCGTTGTTTCATCGATGTCGCAATCAATCATCACGAATACGGCATCGTTTTTTTGCATTGGTCATTAGTGATCCGCGCTTCTTTCAGCGGCCGAGATGGTAGCACCAGCATCATTATTCTTGCAATATACACCTAAAGAGTTCTGATGTATACCCGATCATAATGTAGTTGTTTCCACGTTTCTTTTCCATGCCTCCTCTATATATGTATATATACATATACACGTGTAGCCATGGGCCATGAGCTATATCCTGGTCTTTATCAGAACCCCTTGCAGCCTACGATCAGCGCTTGCACACTTGCAAGTGTACCACGGCATATATTGGAGATTGCCCCCACTCTGTCACAGTTGCATAAGATTTAGACATAGCCTCTAATATGACTCCTTATATAGACTGCTAATGGGTGGGTGCAGTACCCAAAGTATGCATATCCAGCCATCAGTGGCAGGGTTTTTCTCTAACTCAGGCCGCTGGTACAAACACATCTTTGGCACTTTCCCAACTCCGAGGGCCCCTTTTTGGTATACTTAGAGCAAGGGAGAGTCATATGCTTTAGTGGGAGTATACAAGGCAATCTCCCCAAACTCCATCTGGGATGCAAACATAGTTTCGTTGTATGAGTGGGCTGCGAGCACTTGCGATGGTATCATGCTTGATTTGATTGCCATACATAGCCTGTGAATTAGTCGGGCGAAGGGTTCAAGGCGTAGAGTCACGGTGGTTAGCTTGGGAGGCCTAGCATAGGGCCAGGACAGCAAGTTTGCCGTTACCTCGCCGGCACCGCGGCCCCAGATGGCAACAACCATTGGACGCCGGGGCCCCGGTCAGTGTCCAGGTACACTGGGGTCTTCCCTACCTGAACCCCAAAGGTATGTAGAATAATGGCCTTTTGGACTATTCTTAGATGTTTTGGGCCTTGGGGTCCAGGAAAGCCGCAAACCCTAAGCCTACACTCTAAGTCCTAGGTGCCTGCAGCAATCTAGACCTCACTGTCCTGTCGAGGTGTTCAAAGGAAAAGGCTTACGTGAATAAAGTTTTAGCCTCGCAGGGCTGTGGAAGCATCATTGCGCAATGACCTCCCCCCAATAACAAGCACCACCCTCCGCCCCATGGCCCAGTAGCACAATTATGTGTTCAGTGGACTGTTGATTGGTGGGGTGGTTTATCAGGAGGAAGGGATTCAATGTGGGAATGTGCCAACCTGATGTTTGCTAAGTAAGGGTTCTGACATTGTGGGGCTCCGAGTAGTAGTTTAGTGTGCTTCTAAAATTAGAGACAGTAATGTTGGCACATACAGGCCCTGGGTCAAATCAGTGCAGGTGTTGCCCCACTGACCATTCTTCAAAAGTGTCTCTTTTGGTTGGCATCTCCAGTCCAGTGATTTGTATTGGGGCTCTTCGTCATCGTGGGATCCCTCAATCCCTCAACATTTGCTGAGGAAGCCCAGCGAGGAATTGTCGAGACTTATGCGTAATAAGCTTGGCTTGACGCATACCGGTAGAAGCCGAGCAATATTAGAATATAGCTTTGTATAGTATAATATACCGTAACTAATACAGTATATTATAGTATATTATATTGTAATATAGTATACTATAGTATAACATACGTATATTATATACTATACTATATTATACTTCTTGAAAGGCACAGCAGAATGGGGCACAGGGCAGTTTGGAGTTCAGTTCCACGAGCTGCGCAAAGCATCCTGCTCGTATTACCATTTTCCTTCAGAACTGCAAAGCCCAACTTCATTCTCGGATTCTTCTCAATGCTGTGGCCCTTTGGGGGCCATCTTGTCCTGTAGAGAGCGCTTAGTACCATAACTTGGGGTACAAGGGTGGGACCAGTAGTTTTGCATGGAAACTACACAACATCATTAAGTCGCTTCAGAATCTGAGACTGGGCTTTGAAAGGGCGCTGTGGGCCATGTAGGGATATATGAGGAGCACCGTGTTTGCAGCTGAACCGACGACGTTGAAGATTCATTCCACTGGCAATGCGGAATCCTTTGGCTAAACAGTTAGTTATTACGTAATCGATGCTATAGTCATTTCATGGCAAGAAGGAAATGCTGCTATTGTTTGTTTGGGCTTCTACATTCCTACATTACGGATCAAGCACCTTCCGCGGAAGAGTCTGACCATCGATCATGGACAGTCAGATGATTCGTGCGCTGAGTTTTACGTACTTGTCAGACAGAGCGCAATCGCCCTGCATCAAGCCACAAAGGTGTCCAGCACTACTGTCACTATTCGCCCGGGATCCTTTATATCTACAACCCTAAACCGTAAACCCTAAAAACTTTGCCCCCACGTGTGAATGTACAAGGCTGAGACCTCAATAATCTGCTTCCCTGTGTATTTGGAGCCCTTGTTGTTATACACATGTGGTGCGCTACCTGATAATGCAAAACTATGACTAACAATATCCAACAATTTCTCAGGCCCCCCTAAGTTCCTAGATCCTCCACCTACCCTCTATGTACCCTAATCAGGGACCATATGGTACTTTCCCAAAATTTGGGTACCCCAACATAAACCCCAAAATACTATTAATCCTTAATATGGGGACCCCCAAACAGGTACACCTAATTTTGGGAAACTCCCATATACCCCCTATTTCAAGGGTACAGGGAGGGTCCTGGTTCAGAGCTGTCCATGAAGCCATGTTCCGCAACCTCGGCCAATGCCTGTGCCGGATATGTGGCGCCTATCGGCGGCAACTCCTTAAAGGGTGTCATAAGGGGGGTATATAGGGAAGTATTTGAGGGCTTATTTCGGAGGATGCTAGGAGTTTAGACTATAGCTCACATTGAGAATTCTAGCGATTTTTTGGTTTGGGCTTTTCATCATGGATGTCGGGTTCGGGGGCGGTACACCGTCTGGGTTGGGCTCCTGTTCCTGTTGTTGACGTCAGATTTCGGCTAGTTAAGCATTCATTTGAGGTGAGGCATGTGGTTGCTTCCCCAACTAGGGGGACCCCAATATAGACACCAAAATATTATGAGCCGTACCATGGGGATGTACAAAAGTACGCCTTATTTTGGGAGACTTCAATGTCTTCAAGTGCCAGCGAAGCCCAGGCGCCAACCCTTCGCTCCCTGCAGCATTTCCTCACAGATGGAGAGGCGGCCCCGAACCCCCACTTGGATGGTTCAGGGTTTATAGGGCATAGGGTCAGGGGAGCTTGGTATGTATAGTACGTATGCTACCATTACTAGTGTTCTTCTTATTCTTATGACTGTTTTTATTGCTACCGTCATGTATTATTCCAGTCATGTATTATTGTTCTTATTCTTACTACCAGTATTCTTACTGTTACTTCATTTATTTGTATTACAACAACAGCTGTCCTATCCTTATTACTTATCGTCGTTAAACCCCGCCCCCTGACCCTCCAAGCAAGCCTCAAGAAGTAGGGCCTTTCTTGGGGGTGCACTCCTGTCGGTTTCATGGGCATGGTAGGGCGTAACACGAAATATTTATGTGTATACACAAGCACATTCAGATATAGATGAAGGTATGGATAGAGGGCGCAGATATGGATACGACCTGCATGCGCAAACCCTGCAAAGAAGAGACTTGCGGCCACTCAGTCGAACCATGTGCGCATACAGACGTCGCAGGTTGCAGGGGCAGCCTGCATTCCATGACCGTTTGAACGCTAGTGAGTATGCTGTGGAAACAATGATCTCTGTAGGCACAGTTTGGGATGCCGTGTGAAATCTCTTTCCACTTACAGAGGAATATGCCAAACTCTGCAATCAAGAGCACGCTTCTTCGTATATGTCTGAGGTAGCCAGCGCTTGGGCAGTGGCAGAGGACTGCTTGGTTTTCGTGGGGTTGTTGCCTCCCTTTTTCCCCCCTTAGTAAAATACTCCCACCCCCATGGTAAAGGCTTTGTCCAAATAGTACCAAAATCGCATCATATGTATTCAAGTTTTGTTCCTGAAGCCTTCTTGGGTCTTCTAGGATTGGTTTGGCGCTTCTGGCCAGAGATGAGGCTTATCATTCCGCTGCTTTCAGCCGACACATCCGCCATCCGCTGCATAGGAACCATGGGCTGCACCTTTCCGCTCAGATTTGCTTCACGAACTCTTAACTAATCTTGCCCACCCTCTTGCCGCGCCCACTAGCCCTCTTGGTAGTCTGTCAGAATGCAGCAAGATGTTCTTGGGGGTTCAGCCCGTGGTTATACCTCAAGAGCTATTTGCAGGAACTGCTCCGCTCCGATAGTTCTTGCCTGACATCGCTAGAGGCCAGTTGTTACTGAGGGTTCCAAAGGTAATTTTCCCTTTTCGTCGGTAGGTTGACAGAGATGTTTGGGGAGTGGGTGGTGTCATGTACTGTTTAACATTTGTGGGTCCTTTCGGGGGATAGGCCTGAGGATTAGTCAAAGCAGCCCTTGTGCAGGGTCCGCACATGAGTCGGGAATCTCAAGCGGCGGACCCTTGGGCCCTTTGACCTTTATACAAACTAACATTTATGCCCCTCAGTTTGTGCAACTTGGCAACTCTGATAGTTTGGTTGGTTGCGTACTTAGTAGGACACCTCCGAATTTAAACGCCTTGGACGTTCAAGGTTTTTTTGAGCCCCGAATACCACACTCAACAACCCAAACCCCTAAGAGCTCCACACCCAAGACTTACAGGGGTTAGTAGGGAATAAGGGCATAAATGGGAATATTTTCCCTTATTCCTCACTAGCCGTCACTAGCCCGCAGTAAGAAGAAAGACTGAGAAGCCACTTCGCTTCTTCTGTGCTTGCTGCGATGATCCGTGACCTCTTCCTCACTGCCCTCACATATACAGCTAGATCCTTTCTCCTTTCCATCACCCCTTCATGCTACAAATCTCCCTAGGTCCCAGTCCACAGGCCCACGGACCGCTTCGTGGTCCCCTGACAGCTAGCCAAAACCGCAGACCTGGAACCCTATGTAAAGCCCAGAGCTCCAACACTGATAAAATTCTGAACAGGATCCTTAAAATCTACTTGAGAATGAGGGTCCACAGGGTACCCCCCGGTTTGACACGCTTCCATCCCTAAACTCCTAAAGCCCTAAAAACCCTTAAACATTATACCCTCCTGTATTTCTAGAAGCCCCTGTCCAAAAATTTCAGGAGCCCGAAACCCTAAACCCTAAACCCCCTCCCTAGTACCCACAAAAGGGTTGAATGATAGGCCCGCAGTTCCCTTGCTGTGGCGGCTGCAGCCACAGGGCGGTTGGAGACCGCCCTGCGGCTACTCGAGGAGGCACAGCTGTGGGACTTGGAGGATTTTGGGGGGTTTTAGGGGTTGAGAGGTTTGAGACTTTAGAGGTTGAAGGGGTTTAGAGGATTTGGTCTAGATGTTTTGGGGTTTAGGATCTTGTGTTTAGCTTGCCAGGGTATTTGGTGATATGTCAGTTTTTCCCCAGACAAGGCCCTTCATGCGATTCTGAAGAGGGATTCCCATCATCAACGCATAAAGTCTGTACGTGTCTGTATTCGTGGTAGTTTCCCACAAGAATCCTTGTTATAGGGACCCCATGCAGCGCTTAGGAGGGAGGTCCTGTAGGGAGGCTTGAGGGTCAGGAGCATTAAGAGTGAGCCGTTTTTTTCCCCACCCCTAATTTTGGGAAACCCCCAAATGTGTGGGCTGTGCTCAGAGAGAGGATTATAGTTTTGTTGATCCTACCTGACTTGTCTTGCCTCGCATAGCTCCCAAAATCCAATGGGTTTAGGGTTTAGGGTAACTCCTGGTATCCCGTTAAGTAAGCCCTATAATACTCCCCGATATAATTCCCCATAGAACCCCCCTTAAAGGAATTTAGACCTTAAACGCTAATCCCTGAAACCTACCCCTAATCCTGACCCCTAATCCCTAATCCCTATAGATCTCTCTATGTATATATAATTCCCTATATAACCCTCTTTGGAGGAGTTTAGACTATAGATCATGTAAGAGGCCCTGGACCCGGAAGTGGATTTCGCGGATAGGGCAGCTGAGAGTACGAAGGCAGCCTCGGCCTTGGTACAGGGACTCTTCTTGGGGGCTTCTGAATACTGTTGATGGATGAAATCCTACACCACCTTAAGTCTCCAAAGTCCTAGGAATTACAGTAGTTTAGGGGCTCTAAGTGGTGCAAGATTTCCTCCATCAACAGTATTATGTAGGGATTATAGGGTCACATAGGGTTATACAGGGTTGAAGGTTTAGTTTCTAGACTCCTTAAAGGGGATTATATAGGGGAGTAGTATAGAGATATGGGGTTATCAAGGGGGACACTTGGACTTTCCAACCCTGAGGGTCAGGTCGCTTGCATCGCTCCTTCAAAAGATTCCGGGGAGGCTTTACCGGACCCTAAGCCTCAAAGCCGGTAGACGTACCTAGAGGGTTCTCGGTTTTGGGTTTTAGGGCTTAGGGCTTTGTGTTTAGGGTTTGAGGGTTTTAGGGTTTAGGGCTTTGGGTTCAGGATTTTAGGTTTAGGGTTTAGGGTTGGCTTGCGCAACTTTGCATGCCTGTTTGCAGCCATCCGCTGCATATGCATCAACACGCTTTCTGAGGAACAGCTTTCGTGACATATGGGTTTTCTAGAATGGCAGGTCCCAAGCGACCCTGATCCTCAATCAGGGCTTTAGGGGGAGGGCTATTTCCAAACTACGGCCGATGGACAAAAACCTGCACGACCCTTTCATGCATGTTTTTGTCGATCAACATGTTGGCCTTGTTTCCTCAGCTTCAGCCCCTTCGCACCGCTTCCTTCTCACGAAGTCTAAATTCAGGCAATGAAGACATGCACAGAGGCTTCCCCAGGATCAAAGCAGGAATGGGGTCCCTACAGCCCATGCCCTCATTCCTTTCCAGTCACCACGAAGCCTTTTCTCACCTACCATACTGAGTATCAACTCAGCCGCTTGGCGTGGCTAACCCGGCTGAAAGACAAGAAAAGCAGGGACCCTAGACCCTAGGATTGCACTCAAAAATATAGGTCCCCTTTGCTTGTAGATTATTTTGCAGCACTTGATATTTAGGGCTACCAAGATGGGATCCTAATTTTGGGAACTACCCCTGAGCCCTATACCTAGACCTTATGAGGTCCAATCGCTGCATGATTGGGTTCTCCGTCTGCTGGCGCAAAGTCGCGGGGAGGGCGACCTCTTCGGAGGTACAGGGTGGTGTGATCCTTATTATCTGGACCCCAACAAGGTGCTTCTAATTTCTTGTTTGCGAAATCCCATAGAGGGTCATCCAGGTAGTTGTCCATCAACAGTATGGGCTTTCTTCAAATATGGATCCTTTCAGAAAGACTGAGATGGATAGAGGGGTAACCTTGAAACCGTTGAAGCAGAGATTATTTGGGGGCAAAGATTTCGGGGTACCTTGGTAGGGGGTCCCTTCGATGAGGAATGTAATATGAGCGCGGTGTTGCCGCGTTGTCAAGCACTGGACTCCAGCTACTCGCCCGACTGGCCCCTTGCTGTTGCTGCCACCGCCCTCTTCAATCAGCTTGTGTTGCCCGCCGACCACCTCCCGGTCCCGACGCCGCCCTCTACTCGACAACAGCAGTTGTCCCAGGCGCTCGACCGGGCAGTAGTCGACCAGCTCCTTGCTCCAGCCGCGGGGCGCGAGGCCTTCAGGGCCAATTTGCAACTTCAACGGCAGCCCCAGGCAGGTGCCTGGCTCCACGCCGCGCCATGTGCGATCGCCCCTGCACTCTTTCGGGTCCTGCTTCGGCTCCGCCTGCGGCTCTCCATCGCCGAGGCAGACGCGGCCTGCCCCCTGTGCGATGCAGTGACTGACAGGTTCGGCGGCCATGCCCAAAGCTGCCCTTGTGGTGGTGATAGAACTAAGCGCCACAACCGCCTCCGCCCCGTTTTAGCTGCCAAGGCCCACGCAGCGGGCTTCCATCCTGAGGTTGAGAAGCCTGGCCTGTTGCCGCCTCGATCCGAGCAGGACGGTGTGGCAGAGGATGGTTAGGCGCCTCAGCGCCCGCAGACCTGCTGACGTCTATGTTCCTCACTGGGGCCTACATGGCCCAGCGGCCTTTGATTTGGCCGTGACTGCTGGCCTGCGCCATGGGACCCTGCATCACCTCCTGTCTGAAGCTCACAAGCCCGTATGGGACTACGAAGCGCGCAAATGCAGCCACCTGCAAACTCAGGAGCTTTGCTCCGCCCAAGGCATCCAGTTCGTGCCCCTTGTTGTTGAAAGCCGGGGCAGCTGGGGGCCCACAGCCGTCAAAACCTGGCTAGCCCTGGCCCAAGCCACTGCTGCTCAGTCCGGGGAGGCCGTGTCCGTGGAGGCCAGTCGGCTCTATGAGATGCTGGCCGTGACCCTGCAGCGGGAGAACGCTCGAGCTGTCCTGCGGCGTCTCCCTGACCCTGCGCCAGTTTCCTGGCCCAGGGGCTTGCCTTGCTGCACCCTAGTCGGCCACACTCCTCTCGTTGGCCTCCGGTTGGGTCCGTCAAGCTCTGCTCCTGTCTGCATTATCCGTACTCCCCGCTCAGCCAAGATGTGGTAGCGCGGCACTGTACATAGCTGGGCGTGACTGGCCGTTCCCCCTAAGGCCCGTCGCCAACAGCTCGCCCCGCCTGCCCGCTGAATGCCTACCCTTTTTCGCCTTCAGTGTGGGCGTGCCTGCTGACCATGCCTCTCAATTGTTTCAGGCTTCCTTCTGAATGTAATATGTTGGGTTTAAATTGGGGTCCCCAATTGATGGAAGCTACCATTTCGGGCTCTGCCGCAGAGAGGCTTGAAGAATCAGCAAGGCAAAGCACAACAATCACATCTCCAGGTTCCTGGGGTGACTAAGAGGCTTCGGGAGCTTCTTACGCCTTCCATCGAGTCATTTTGGGGTTATGCGTTTTGTCGCATGCTCTACCTTCAAAGTAGGGATTCTGAAAAGGATGGTTTGGGAACTCAACCCCCGGCCTAGGGCCACTCTATTCAGAATGCTTGCGCTCTCTAAAGTCGATCAGAACCTCATGGCCCAAATTATGATATGGCTTAAGCAAAATTTTATATGAGCCATAGTCTAAACTCCTAATATCCCCCCTAATATCCCCTATAGTAGTCCCCAATATAATCCCCTATATAATCCCTTTTCAGGAGTTTAGATTAGAGATCATATAGGCCCTGAAACGTTGAAGGCCCTGAAACGTTGAAGGCCTCCTGGACTGCAAAACTATCGCTCTGTCCGATTTCCTGACTCTTTCCCTCGCAACTCCGCCCTCATGGCTCGCGACAGGTGAGAATTTGGGCGTGGAGCCGGCCCCGGTGCTGCAGGCAGGCACAACAGTAGCAGTAATCTTACAACAATAGAAGTATCAACAAGAATAATAGCAATAACAGTAATATTAGTAGTAGTAATAAGAAAAAATGATAGCGCGCATTCAAAGCTAACGCTTCGGTGTGGTTGCGCATGCCAGAGGCTAACATGTGCAGACCGCTTGGGGTCGATTTACAGAAGTTCGCCGCTTATCGAGACCTGTCGTAGCCTCTCAACAGCTATTGGCAGGGAGAACGTCTGCAGCCCTATATGACTGATGTTGAGACATCCGAAAGTCAGTGTTTCTGGACAACAGCGGTCACGCGGCAACTTTCTTCGGGCATCCTCAGGAAAGCGGAACAGGCGGCCAAATGCAAGTTGGAGGGCAAGCCTGATGCAGAGAATTTACCTGAGGAACCCTGACTGGTCAAATTCCTTGTTTGCATGCGGTGATATCAAAATGCAGGCTTACTGTGGTGGCTGATGAACAGAGGGAATGCAGTATAGGGGCTGGAATCGTTTATTAATTCCTCCAAACCCTACAGGTCACCTGTAAGAAGAAGTGCTAGCATTCGTGATGGATTCGTTCTGCAAGGGCCGAAGCCAAATGCGGGTTTCATAAGAGTTCAAGGTCACGACTTTGGGGGCTCCTATACATAAACATCAGAATACTTGCGGATCTGTACGGAGGACCCCCATTTTTGTTGGCATGCCTGTCAATGCAGCAAGCTGCAACCCCCACTTTCCTTGAGCAGGGTTTGTAAGGGCCTGATGTGCTGAGGACCCTCCCATTTGGGAGTACCCTATAGTACTAGCAAAAGTGTACGGATTTTGAGTCTGGTCGGTCTTTCTAGCTTGTCTTTGATAAATTGGATACAAGCTTACTGCCAGCATACTGCTCTTTCTGAGAGCCCTGTCACTCCCGCACGGGCGCAGGTCCCGGATGCATGGTCCTGGACTGCACAGCTTCCTCCCGTCGCAGAGTTCGTGGGTCCAGTGGAGATTAGGCAGGATGGTTTTGGATACTGGGCTTGGGTCTTTGCACCTGTTGGGTTCCCAGTGTTTGGGGATTGGGGTTGGGGCGGTTAATAGCTTGATTAGGGGAGTCAGCACAGGGATTTGAGCTAGAGTTCTGTTGAAGCAGCTCAGTTCCAAACCTACAGCCCTCATCAGGGAGCTTTGAACCCTGAACAGATGCACACCAGCAAAGTAAAGCTGTTAAGGTCGCGAATCATGTCGAAATTTTCGACAGGTGGAACGACGGTTGCGAGCGCGGGCTTTTCGCCACCCGCCATATCTTCCCGGGTCGCTTGCCATTTTGGTTAGTTTTCAAGGGTTCAACGGACACACACATCTGAGAGCACGTTATGAGACCAAAGACGGAGGCATCGCATGTGAGACCGAAAAGTATGAATGTTCTTGTCATACTGTTGACGCTCAAATCCTGCATGAGCTTGGTGCTTTTGAATGCCAATGTAGAAGGTACATTGGGTGTCTTGATTTTTGGACTCAACCGCAGTGTGGTGGCTCTCCGAAGATTTTTCTGAGGGCCGATTGTAAATGGGGGTTTGCCTTCGGGTCCTACAATGCCCAACATATACACCCCATGCTATGACTCATCCCTGCCCACGAGAATACCCACCTTCTTTGATCCTAGAAATAGTACGAAGTCAGTGCCACTTTTGTCTAGGTGAACATGTGGCAGTGGGAGCGCATCATGACTGGGGGAGGGTAAAAAATTAAGGTCTTACAGCAGCCGTGTATGATCAAGCCTTTTCCTGACCCCCATGGGCTGTTCTTGAGCCCAACCCTAAGCCCGAAGCCCCTCAGCTTACCTAAAGTTGGAAGTACGTGCAGGCATGTTTATCTTACTGCTGGTTAGTAGGGTCGTTGAGAAAAACTCCAGGCCTGTTCAGGTGTTTAATTGGCATAACAGCCCTTCAGCAATTACCTCCCAATGGCTCGTCGAAGCTAAAACATCTAAATCTGAATTATAAGCTTCTTATGCCAAACATAAAGCCAGAACCTGAAGCCATCTTAAGCTTGAGCCTTCCTGGCTATCTGAAATCGGGAGGACAGTCCCCAAATCTCACCTCTAACTCTAGATGCAGTTTAGGGTTCAGGGTTTCTGGTAGTTTCCCTAAATAGGGGGACCCAATATCAACCACAACATGAGATGTTCCTGATTATGGGGAACCCCTACGTACACCGAATTTTGGGAAACCCATAAATCCTTATAATCCCCTATATATCCCTATATAATTTTATGACCCCTATATATCTCCCTACAGCCCCCCTAAACCCGAAACCCTAAACCCTAAACCCCCCTACAGCCCCTTTAGAGATTCATTCGCAGGAGAGGTGCTTCTGCTTTCACGGCCTCTGGCCGTGCACAGTGGGGCCTGGGCTACTTTGCTCTTCTTGGCTTAAGATGGGGTTTAGGGTTTAGGGTTTAGGGCTTAGGGTTTCCTATAGTTAGGGGTACTGTTTTGGTTGTCCCCATAATCTGGACTATAGTATTTTGGGGTTTATGTTGGGGTCCCCCTATTTTGGGGAACTACCAAATGTAAGGCAGGGGCCAAAAAATAGATACCAACGTTTTGGTCCTGGCTGCCTTGTACATCTGTGGTATAAGGTACCTCAAATGAGCTGTAGTCTAAACTCTTAAAGGGCTTGATATGGGGGATTATATAGGAGACTATTACAGGGGATAATAAAGGGGAATACCAGGAGCTTAGACTATAGCTCAAATAGACCTCAAAGTGATATTCGTGTTTGGGGCTATTTACTGTGTAGCTTGGAGGGTTCAGGATAAAGGATCCATGCGTCTTGTGCAGACGACGCTCATCGAAATGCTGGCCTAAAGGGTACCAGAATAGTCATTATTGCCATATATATAGGGGTCATGACATTATATAGGGATATGTAGGGAATTATGAGGATTTATGGGTGAGAATGGTTAAACACTACCAGGACATGTCATCACTCAATTAAATATTCAACACCTCCTCGCCCCCTGATTTTTGAAGACTCTTGATAGGAGCCCAGATATGCTGGGGCATGTATTTGGTTTGAGGGAGTCTTTAATTGCATCACCAGCATGACATCCCGTACCTGAGGCCGAAAGCTAAACCCTAAGTCGTGTTTTGTTGGCTGTTGGGGAGAATAATCGTAATAATGTTGTAGTAGTAGTAGTAGTAGTAGTAGTAGGAGGAGTAGTAGTAGTAGTAGTAGTAGGAGTAGTAGTAGTAGTAGTAGGAGTAGTAGTAGTAATAGTAGTAATAGTACTAGTAGTAGTAGGCGC
>CAJNIZ010015669.1:32270-57137 GCA_905231905.1 Symbiodinium pilosum
GCAAACGAAGGTGATGGAACCTACTATCAGCATTGATACTGGTTGTAAGAACTAATGGTACGCAACAGTGTGAGTGGAAACAGCACAACTCATAACTTGCAAATACAGGAGGGTCATATGGCAGTTTCCCTGACTAGGGAGACCCCACTATAGACCCCAAAATACTATGGTCCTTGTTATGGGGACCCCCAAAAAGGGTAACCCCAATTTTGGGAAACCCCATATAGCCAGAAAGAGAAAGCAGCTTGCGGACGAGGCTTGAAGAGCTTTACGCCAGACTCGGCGAGGAGCTCCCCATGGGTGTGAGGCATGGATCGGAACTTTGTAGCAATGCAGGCGGTTGCTTGGAGGGTCATGGACTCTTAGTAAGTAGGTTAGGAACCCCTATGAGTCATATAATAACTCCAATTATCAAGCTACTTCCTAAGTCCCCATGACCCTCCAAGTGGGCATGGTTCCAAAGGATGGCATTTGTTCGGAGCGCACAAACCGTGTCAAGCAGAGTTGTACACGTTGTGACACTGGCACCTGAGACGTTCTCTCCAGGTTTAGTGCGCTCCAAAAACAATCGAGCTCCTTGAGCACCAGGAAAGCCTATTTGCTAGTATTAATCATTAGCCGTAGTGACAGTACTAGGTGTTTTCCTGCTGGCTAGTACTCTTAATCACTTCAACTAATTGCGATTCCTGCTCTTGAGCTGCTTCGATGACAACGGCGACAACGCCTCGCCATCCTCTTGCTCCTCCGACGACGACGCCGACGACTAGCACCACTATTGCTTCTACCAGTGGCAGCCGGCGAAAACAAGGATGGTCACCCACCAAGTGTGAGTGCTCACAACCAGGGCTGCTCACACTGGCTGACACTTCCTTCTGACAAGCCGCGCTTGATGGTTCTTGTCTTCAGGGGCGTTTCATAAAAAGGACAAAGAGGGTCCGAGATGGGTGGATCAGGAGTAGATACCCAAGTAGCCCCTGGAGGACCCAGATGGCCCGGGCATGTGCTCTGGAGGGGTTGCAGGGAGATACTATGACCGCTGCTTCAGGTTGAATGTCATCACACAGGCCTTCTTTAAAGGAACTGGGGACGCAGTAATATGCGTATTGAATCACCCCATGGCGTGCGCACCATTTTAGACGCTTCCTAACCAGTCTTGACCTCCGGATTCCTTCAAAATTGTGGAGGATAGGCTGTAGCCCCTGAACCCTCATGGGTAAACCCAAAGCCCTAGGCCCCTGAAGTTCTTAGAACCCTAAACATGACCTATGAGACAGGCTGGCAGACCTGAAGAAGCTAAAGGAGCTGCAGGCAGATGCGCAGGACCGCAATGCTATTGGGGTTATTATTGGGATAAGGGAAAAGAAGATGGAAACTACTATCATGGGGTTATATAGGGTTCAGGGTTTAGGGTTTAGGATTTAGAGTTGGGGTGAAATTGGGAGAATGGAAAAGGAAATGGAAACTACCATAGTATATTGAGGTTATGTTGGCAGAGTGGAAAAGAACATGGAAACTACTATAGTATATTGGGGTCATATTGAGAGCATGGAGAAGAAAATGGAAACTACTATAGTATGTTGGGGTTATATTGGGAGAATGGAGAAGAAAATGGGAACACTACTATTTTTGTTTTAGGGTTTAGTTTTAGGGTTGAGGGGCCTCGAGTCACATAAGATTTTGTGTCATTCCACCACTGCGGTAGCTCCTTGAAAGTAGTCGCCAAGTCTCTTGATAGTCCCGGGGCTCCCCACAAGCAAGATGAGCGAGCATTTGGTTGGAGCAAGGACTTGCTTTCGGATGTTTCCAAAAACAAATGATGCGGGGCTACATGTGGAGTCTCTGGAGACCACATAGGGGTTATGTAGATTAGCATAAGTTATAGACACAACAATCCTTGTCCTACAGTGTTCAGCGATACGGCAAGTGAACAGTGCTCAAGCTGCAATAGGAAGGCACAGCTTCTTGATGGGCAGCAGGTTCGATCTCCGCTCAGACATATTGACTCGAGACTACTTTTCAGATGTTTGCTGGAAAAGGTTATGTACCCTATACGTGACACAAGTTCCAAGCTCGCCCGTTGCAGAAGCGCGTTGACATCAAGACCGGGGGCCCTGCAGTGAGAGCAGCTGTGTAGCACTGGCTCCTTACGGCCAAAGCCTCTTGCCGCAGGATGCCAATGGCATGCACCCTTCCTAGAAGGTTGCGGCACATCTCGCAAAACAGATGGCAGAAAATCAGAAAGCCCCGTGCGGAGTAGTCTGAGTCGTCTCTACCTGCAGGTTATTGCAAGATGTGGATCCTGAACGTAAGGCACGTTACTGCGTCAAGCATTCTGTAGCAACAAGACAGGATGGATCAAAGAACTGCGGCTGCATCCTGCAAAGCAACTGCGAAAGCTTCGTTCAAATGGAACAGTGAAAATGGGCAAATGATTGGCGGCAGAAGTTAGAGGGACACATCGTAAGCTCACGGAGAATGCTCCGAACCCCTAAAGTCATAGCGGCGCCAGCTAGACTGCTTTGGCACTTTTCTTGTTGGCTACAGGCCGAAGTGCGAGCTCGTGGCAATCAGCGCCTTCTCGTTTTGAAAGGTCGCCGGAACTGAAGTTGAGTCCTATTTCAGACGGAAGTATGTCACAAGTCATCATTTGCTGTTTTGCGAACCGGTGTAGTTGCGCCCAAGTCTACAGTCATCGGATCCAGTGATCTGCACACATCGCATCTGGCAGCCGAAGAGAAACAACACGCAGCGTTCTACATCTTCAGGGAATCATCCGTGTTGCTGGATTATAGCGGGGTTCTGTGCCAACCTCCATGCAACCAGAGCAAAACTCGAAGAAAACTGCCTTGACGATGCACGCCATGGCAAAAAACCGTGGCAAGAAAGTGAAAGAGGGCAAGGCAGCTGCATTTGTTCTTGGCGCGCATTCCCCAACACCCAGAAGAATCCTGCAATCACTGCCATTCGCTGATTGAATTCATGTTTAGAGCCGCTTCTAGCTGTTAGCTGGCGTCTTCAATCTTATGGCGGTTTTCGGGGGCGTGACGTCACCTGCACTTGCGCCTGCTGTAAGCTCCCAACTAGCAGAGCAGCTCAAATGTTCCAAGTGCGCGAGGCCAAAGCAGCGGCTCTTCACTTCAGAAGCCAGGCCGCTTGCTCCAACTTGACTTAGCGGTGCTTAAGGGAGAGTGGGGGATGTATGACGCGCAGTTTTGATATCGGCCATAGGAAATATGTTACATTGGAACTGCGGCTTTTGAGTGGAAAACGATAACACTCTTGCAATTTTGCAAGGCCCAGTAGCCCAGACGACAAATCAAAATCGGGCACCGCATGAGCGTATAATGGAATCAAACCCCCCTATTCACTCCCCCATTCCTTTGAACCACCAGTGAGTTCATAATAAAGCTGAGATCTGTTTCTTGCATGGCGCAGCAGGGGAGTTGCGGCTTTGCTCAACGAAGCGCGCAGACTTTGCGCAGGGTGTTGCTCACTTATTCATACACACGGGCAAAATCTCAAACTGACAATTTCTCGCCTCACTCTTCACGTATCAACGCCTTGCTGACAGGTACGCGGTGGCAAGGCGCAGGACAGCCGGGACGGCAGCCATGAAACAAACACAGGTCCGAGCTGTACCGGGGTCTGTTTCATTTTGCACAGAAGCTGCTGGATTTGGAGTGGGCCCGTGGCATGCGTCGTAGTCATTTGGCTGCATAGAAAGAGTTGCATGCGCCATTCTGCGCATGATGTGTGCGTGAAATGGGTGCAGGATTCGGATATTTCTTAGTTTGTGCTCGTCCTTTTTGCTTCGCAATTATTATTTTTTCTCTCTCTCTCTCTGTGTCGCTCTCTCTCTCTCTCTCTCTCTTTCTCTGTCTAATTATTTCTAGTCTACGCAGCTTCTGAGACAGTCTGCTTGGCATATGTAGAAAACGTAACACAGGACATAGGAAGGCGATTCAAACTTCGCGGTTGCTGTTTGTGACAGGCGCCCGCAACTGCTGAAGAACAGTTCTGGCCTTTTTGCAAACTTGCATGTAACTGAAAAAGTCTCGGTCCGTTGCTGCAGCGTCATGTGTGGAGGCTCGCTACCATTTTTGTCTACAGCATGCCATTCATAAACACGCCCTTCCATTTCATGTAGCTGTAGCGAGTTGCACAGCCGCTGAGGCAGCAGCAGAGCAGCGGCTCAACGGTTTCGTAAATGCTGCAGGTGTATGACATGCAGTGTGCCTGTGGCTGTGTGCCGGCGCTCGGCCATATAAACTTCTTGGGATGGTTCTCAGGATCGCGGCCCCTTTATCTTATTTAGTGCGCATGACACGCGTCAGTGTAGCAGATCCTCACTTGTTTAGTGTTCTATTTGGGGATAATATGCTACCCAATATAGAGCAAGGTTGTATCATTTTGGGGTGTATAATATTTCATAGAAACAAGATAATCTTACTGGGTTCAACCACCAAACGCTGCTACTACGGCCATGCAGGAGGCTGATGACTCATTTTGCCCAGGCTCCGGCTTCGGCGGTGGCGTCATCATCGGTGCAGACTCCTGCAACAACAGACGAAACAAAGTCCTTGGGGGATTTCTATAAATTGCGGGTTCCCATCTCGAGTCCCTTTCTCCCGGTACTGCGACACTGGACACGTCTCGCAGTAACGGCAAACATATCTGACTCATTGCACCTAAGCCAGGCCTCTCTTGCTCGCGGTGCCCGGGCACGGGGCGTTTTTAACTGGGAGGCAGGATTGTGTCATGTTTTTTTCTGTTGTTTTGTGTGGGCCACACTCATGGCCTGAGCAGAAAGTGCCAGAGGCACAGCTTTTGCGAAGGAAAATATGTATCCGCAATCCGTATACCCAAGGATCCTGACAAGTCAGACTGTCCCATTGGGCTTGTCCTCCCTTAATGTTGCTTATTGTCCTTGTGTCGTCTGGCTTCAATGACGCGGTGCCCAGCTTTATGTGTTTGCGCGCGCGCTCCACAAGTGTAATTTAACGGCTTCAATTACCAACATTATGGTCCCAGATTCGCTGCATAATTATTGTATAGGATATGTTAGGGCTCAGACTTCAGATCATTGGCAGTTGCGTAGGCTCCCCAGTACTCGTTTTCAAAGTGCTTGCCAGGCCTTGGGCGAAGAGATTCGCAAGCTCATGTGTTGCGGCTCTTGCCGATGAGGCAAGTCGGTCAAATTCTTCATCGGCTAGTCGGCTATGGTCGCAGAAATCCGTGCTAGAGTAGAGTAGCCGATTACAGTTCCAGAAGTTGCATCGGCAGCCAAGTCAACGTGCCATAGGCGGCAGAGGATAATCCGGATTTCTGGATGATTGATTGTCATTCCATGCGCATTTTGCGCCCTGATCTGATCATTTTGGATTGAAAAATTCCTTGCTATGCTTTGTGTTTGGCGATGACCATCATTGAGATACTATGACCATAATCTCTGTTCAGGAACGACGCCTTTAGATGCATGCATCTTGGATCAGGATCATATCTTGATTATGATCGCCGAGTATTTTTGAAGCTGAACTGATAAAACCACAAACTTCATTGAATATATTGAGCTGGCCAATAAACCCTGGCCTGGCTAATATTTTCTATGAATTCACAGGCTTCCAAAGAATTTCCTGGGACCAACCCAAAATTTAAGGAAAATCCAAAAATTATGGAAAATGTTGGCTTTCTGTGAATCCCTGCGAGCAAATAAGGGAAATAGCATCTTGGCTAATGGCTTCGATGAATTCATGATCTTCTAAAGATTCTCTTGGGACTAGTCCAAAATCTAGGAAAAACAAAAAAAATGGAAATCGTTGGCTTGGCAAATATTCATCTTGAATTTTTGCGAGAGAAAAACAAGAATAGAAAATATTTGTCTGATTAATATTTTTCTATGAAATAATATTTTTCTAAAAAATCTAGGGAAATCTGAAATCTAATTAAGAATTGCGGGGAGAAATTTTATAATTTCTCAATTTTTATTTTAGAGATGACTTGGATTGATATTCATCTGTTTTAAATTTCATTAGGAATGAAAAAGATTCTCATAAATTTGGATTTTTATTTTAGAAGAGAGATGGCTTCATATATTCTTTCTAAAATTAATTAAGAAATAAAAATGAATCTTGGAATCTTAGATTCTCATTTTACGCTTTTCTGGAATATTTAAGATCTAGTTATTGATTATTAAATATTCTCGAAGATAATTTTATTTTATAATTTTATTAAAAAGGAAAATGAAAGTATGATAAGATGCGGATTTAGAACTTGTCGTTCAAAATTAAGAGTTTACGTAAATATTACTATTCAAATTTTGCTAAAATGATTTTAAAAAAATATCTGATTTATTCTTAGTCTCTTGGAAAAAGAATTTGGGATTCTCTTGTATGAATATTATTGAATGATCTCTATTATATTCTCGATTAAATTTTCTAATATTTTTTATTATGGCTATTATAAAATATGCGTTGAGAAATAATCTAAATATTAATTTCTATTAATAATAATAACTAAAAATTATATAGATAATTTTTCTTAATATAATTTCAAGAGATTCTATAATTAGATAATTATTAATATATGGAAAATATTGATTAGGATAATATATTCTTTGCACTTCTACGGAGGAATACTGATAAATATTGGCTACGCTAAGAATATTTTTAGAAATTCGATATTTCATAGAAAATATGAATTAAATCAGTATTTCTATATTTTTTGTTCATTGGAATTCATAGAAAAATATGATAATTTGATTTTAGCTGGAAATAAATTCTTCTAAAATACGAATTCAGGATTTTAAGATTCTATCTTATTTGATTAGAAATTTCGAATAGAAATTCAAAGATTTTTAAGTATCGTCGCTAAAATTAAATTTCGAGATTTCTAAAATTCGTATTTAATTTCTTTTTATTACTATATAAAGCCAGGCCATTTCTAAATTTAGATAGGACTTTCTCATAATTTTCAATGATATTTAGAAAGGGAATTTAGTTAGAATAATATCGCTTCCCAAAATTGGAATTTTAATATCTTAAAAGAATATTCTTTAATTCTATTTTAGCTTTCAGAATGAATTTACTTAGAAGAATATTTTTATTATATTTCTATGATTCTAAGATCTCTTCTTTGATTTTCAATTAAATTATATAATATATATATAATAAAACTACTTCCTAGAATCCTAAGATTTCAAAATTCTTTTAAAATTCCTGATTAAAATCTAAAAGAAATTCATCGAAATATATATTATCTTCTAAATTAGAATTCTAATATATCAAGATATTTCTTTGATTCTGATTTGCATTTCAAAAAGGAATATAAAAGAAATAACGCCACTTTCAAAATTAGAAATCTAAGATTATAAGACTCCTCTTTAATTCCTAATTAGATTTATGAAGAATTTAATTGCAAACAAATTACATCTAAAAATAGAATTCTAGGAATCTAGAATTTCTTTTTACTTTCTGAGAAGATTGGAAAAGGAATTCGTTTTAATATCTAATTGATTTTGAATAAAAAATATATATTAAAACCACCTTCAAAATTAGAATGCTTGGATTTCTGAATTATTTTTTGATTCGTAATTAAATATTAAGATAGATCAAAATCAATACGAAAATTCGAATTCTAATCTTCTAAGATTTCTTTCCGTCTTATGATTCCTAGATCTCTTGGATATAATCAGATTTTATTATAGAAATTTAGATTAGGATATAAAATATATCGATATATCTGATAATTCGATCAACGATCTTTAAAGATTATATATAAAATATATATGAGCATGTTTCGTAGAAGCATAGCCGAAGGGAAATTCTAGATCGCCCGCGAATAATCCCCATAATAGGGCAGAATCTTTGATCTTGTTTAATTCTAAAATCTTCAGATTTTGGATTCATTATCGTAGGGAATAGAATAATTGCGGCCAAAATTTGCCGGCAGATAGCACTAGATTCATTTAGGATTGCCAGGGCCGGACTGAAGAAGATTGATAAAAAATTGGCGAGAAGGCAATATATTGATCAAGATTCTTCGATTGCTGGCAAAGCAGGACTATAAGAGAAATCGAAGAATTGAATTGGACTATCTCTCTGAGCGAAATATATTAATTGGCGATTATTTTTTGAATATTTATATTTGAATATTTTATATTTATTAAATCATAGAATATGAAATATGAAATCCAAAAGAAAAGATTATAGCTGAGATTTTGAATGATAAAGATTGATATTTTGAAAGATATATATCATTATTATCATTCTTCTATATATATTTGAGGTTTGATACGTCTCCTATCTATTGGGGCGGGACCTTTGGGATTCCTAAGCCTCTCAATTTGAGATATTTAGAGATGCGAAATCTCAATTTTAGATTCTAATAAGAAGAAGAATAATAGGGGGCAAATACGGATAATCTTCTAAATTTCAGATCAGCTCAATAATTTTAAATCCCGAAGAATATCGATATTTCTGAATCCTCTATATATCATTATCCTAGCTGAAATATTTAATTATCAAAATCATATATATTTAGATAAAAAATCAGAAATACTTGATTAATCGAATCTAATGACTTCCAATTTCTTAATTTTTGCTAGCTACTAAATGCCTATAAATAGACTACGTATATCTATAATAATATTAGAAATAAAGAGTCCATCATCTCAATAATATTCAAATTTAAAAATCTTTATCAATATTTTGAAATATCAATTTTAAGAATATCAAAAATCCGGCAAGATATCAGAAATATCAACGATATAATCCTAAATAATCGTATCAATATCTTCAAATAATTATCATATATAAATATCAATATTCTAATTCTTGCTCTAAGAAATTCTTATAATATCTTCCTAAAATTCATATCTTATATCTTTATCATTTATCGATAATTTCAAGATTACTCATTCCTATAGCAGCAGAAGATATTCATTTGAAAATGACCGTAGCGAGAAATCCGAAGAAGAATTAATATATATTCTAGCATCAAAATTTCTTATCTACGATAGATATGGAAATTGTTTAGGGTGCCCCGTATCGATTTGCAGGTCTAGGAGGTATCAATTTAGAGTATCATTTTTTTAGAGTGCCCCGTATCATTTTGCTGCGATACAATACATCTCTATTCATTACGTAACCCTCCTTACTACTATATAACAACGTAATTTTGATCCCGGCTCATATAATATCGTTCATAAAATCCGATGACCAATCAAAATATACGACTGCACGTATTAAGTACGAATCTATAAATACTGAGAGATTTTAGACCTCCGGCCCAAATCTATACATGCCAACGAGTCGCCGCGCAGACAACCAAAGAAAGAGAAATATTATGAAATATCGAGAGAATTTCGGTCCGCCGAGTAAGCGCGCAAATAGCCCAAGAGAAATAAATCACGTGGAAGACCGCTCCGACCGCTCCGGAGGCAAGGGCCGCGGAAAAATATTTATTTGAGAGTACCCATAACGATAAACTCGATGAACAATCAATATATAAAATCGCACGTGAAGAAAAATCTCCGAGATTTTAAAACCTCTAGCTTTTCCGAAAGGCTTTAAAATCTCCGAGACTTTAGAGCCCCTAGGGAGCCCGCAGGAGGCAGTGTAAAGGTGAGCCGGAAAAGCTAGGCCGCGCGCGAGCAAAATGGCCGCAAGTGGCCGCGCCGTATTCTTGAGGTATACAAATATCCCGAATCTTAAGATAATTGAAGATGAATAGAAATTACATTTGATAAATAATGAGAACAATTTTTCCTAATTCGGAAGAGAGAGAGAGAGAGAAATCAGATTAGAGAGAGAGAAAATAAATAGAGATGAATATAATTGAGATATAGAAGGCCGTCAGATTATAGTTCAGATTACTATGCTAGGATCCGGCCATCTGCAAAAATTTCAGGAATTATGGTAACTATAGTAGGGTCCTCTTACATCCACATCATTGTACTTCTATTGCAGGGCTGGGGGCTCCACCTCACCTAGAACATGTGTGCAGGGCACTTGTAGCAAAACAAAGGTGCAATCCAGACAAGAATACTTCCTGTTGCATCGTTTTCAGCCCAGATAACGGCACCAGGGGGTCGCATCGAATTCAGAGCCTTGCACATGGACAGAGTACACGCAAAAAGTGCAGGCGAATTGCGAAAAAAGGAATCCATGGCAGTGGATGATGGCACTAAACCATGCCTCATTGTAATGAACACTGTTGTGGAGCGATGGCACGGGTGACACAAAAGCAACCTTGTGTAAGGAGATACTATTGCCGGCTTGGGGACCCCTTATATGGTGTACTATGTCTTCTTGTTTGTGCGCTGGGTGTTGACATGGCCATCAAGTTTTCCACGGATTTCAGAGGCACGGCTGAAAAGAGTTCGTTAGAATGGCTTGTGCAATCCATATTTGACGAAGCGTGGTCGGACTTGACCTGTCAGTCTAATCCATAACTTTCAGGAGGCAGGTAGCAGTCTCGACTAGAACCTGGGAGAAGCAACTGCCCATAACCAGTCGGGGTTATGCAGGGATGCTTGCAAGTTTCAACCTGCTACTGGCAGTTGCTGTGCTCCTCCAGGCACCATCATTTAAATCACCACCTTGCATGTGCTCATGTTGGGCTATGCCTTTGTGCCGGCAACCAGCAAGCCAGACACATCAATGGGCAACTGTGCCGCCAAAATGCTTTCTCAGCTCCTCTGGATCAGCTCCCTCCCTACGGTCCTATGGTTCCGAACAAAATCCGAACTTCAAGCTTACCACAAAACTCACGGCACATGCTATGGCCAAGACTTCTGTGACTGGAACGTATTTTCATGAAAACGGGGGAGGGGCCTCTGGGAAACCCCCTGGAATGCTCTGTTACGTGGTGTTTAATCCTTCGTTCTTAGGGTTCCAAGATCATTCTTCTGGCCTTCTGAAACTTTGGGGCTAATTTTCCTGAGGTTGTTCTGAAAGGCCCTTCCCCCTTTCATAATGTTTTGCGGCGCCCAGGCGCCTGCTCTCCGTGGCAGGCACGAGATCGAGTGAGGCAAGGCTTAGGTTTGGGGTTTCGGGGTTTAGGGTTTAGATTCAAGGTTTGGGGGGTCTTTATTTCTCTCAACATGAGGCCGACGGCGGAAATTTCAGGAAAATCAAACAAGGAGGACTTGCCTACTCAGAATTCCACAGGGGCTATATTCAGAAACTATATCCTTTTGTTGAAGCATCCTTGCCTAAACTCTAAACCTATCTAAGCCTCGAACCCTAAACTCTATGTACTGCCTCATGAACCAAAATCTGCATGACACCGTATACCTGAATCCCAGGAATCATAATAAGATATGGTAGTTTCCCAAAATAAGGGGAGCCCAATATGGACCCCAATATACTATAGTCCTTACTTATCATGGGGACCCCCAAAATGGTACCCTTAATTGTGGGAAACCGTCATATATTCAGAACCATGCAGGATGATGTCCTCCAACCCTATCACTTGCTTGGACTGTGTGGTTGTCATCTCTGGGCTCTGAGCGCCACTTGGCATGAATTCTTTGCAGCTCCAACAAACCACGGCCGAGGTTGGCAAACCCCATATAACCGATTATACTAGTTTCCGTTTTCTTTTCCATTATCCCTATGTAACCCTATGCCATCCCAATATTACCTCCCTAACCACCCCCAAGAGATTGCGTAGAGTCGAGGACTATAGTGAGAGGAATTTTAACAATTAGGCTTTGGATGGTAGAGTAGATGGCAGAAGCATAGAAAAACTCTTGTGGGAGAAAGGTTCCTTGGCAGATCTCGGTACTAATTCATCGGTATGAAGCTCCAGTAAGTGTGTATTGAGGTCTGCCTCACCATGGACCAAAAATGGCAGGGCTCAAAATGAATTCCCTGATACCTGAAGCCTCAACCCGCCCTTGTAGCCTGAACTCTAAACCCTAAACCCTAAACCCCTTATAGCCTGAACTCTAAACCCGCAACCCTCCCTCCATAAAACTCTGATACCTGCAGACTGAGTGATACTTTGAAGCCGCTTATTCTCGAAGTTGTGCATATGAATGTCAGTAAGCACCATTCCTGTCATTCTTACCACCATTATCATACTGTTTCACTATTATCATTGTCAATGCTTTATGGTTGTTATCATTATGTTGCTATTACATATGATTAGCCTGATTCGCCCTAAGCCCTGAAACACTAGAGTAACCCCAATATACTGTAGTAGTTTCCATTTCATTTTCCATTATCCCAATATACTATAGTAGTTTCCATTTTGAGCATACCAACGGTCGAGGTTGCTCAGGTAAGTGCGCTGCCCACCGCAGCGGATTATGAGTATGCGAGTCCATGGAGGTCACCAGAGAGCCCAATATGGGAGTTTCCATAAACTAGCTTTCAGGGTGTACAAAGGTTATATTAGGGATGTTTGGGGATTTGAGCTTCCATGAATTCGAGGTGCCTTTTTATGGGGTCCCCACAATAAGGACTGCGGTACCTGGGAGTTACATTGGCCCCCCCATGTAAGTAAAATTCCATGTCCCTTGATGCGGTAAATATATCCTGCATGATACCTTGCATCCATACAGAATCTATGCTGTCAACACTAAACCCTAAACTCCAAAGCCCAAGCAGGATTTTCCTCAATCAGGGGACATTGGACAGCTATTGGGCTCTGTGAAGGGCCTCGTCTGGCCTTTCGCTGGCCTCAGCTATTGCAGAAGCAGCAAATGTGGGGTTGGGAAAGTCCCTCGTGAGGTGAACCGCGACCCCAATTTTGAGAAATCTCCGTCATGCTTGCGCTAACGGATCCATGTTTGACCCTAAACCCTACACCCTAAACCGTACTGAATTACAATCACGACTTGGTACCCTTCATCCGTGGCTCTAGACCTTTGCGACTGACCCTGTGCAAAACCCCAGACAGACAATTTGCCAAACACCAGTCTTATGCATACGAGCTATAGAGCAATCTCCTTAAAGGGGGGTTATAGAGGGGACTATATAGGAGACTATTACAGAGATCATGAAGGGGGAAACTAGGAGTTTAGACCATAGCTCATGTTTGTGACCATAAGGCACGTGATAAAGCTTGGCTACAATAAGACTTGAGTCTTCTTCAAAGCTAACGGAGCTAGTAACAATCGACGCTGAGATCTGCAGATTGTGGCGTCGCCCTTGGCCTCACCAAGCCCTGAGCCAAAAAAAACATATCACTGCTTAAAGTGGCTTATATCGGGGATTATATAGGAGGACGATTATAGGGGACTATATATGGTTTAGGGTTTGGGTTATGGCTACACTCCGTACACCCCCAACGCCTGGTACTCTCTGGCCCTCTGATCCCTAAACTGAGGCAGGGGCCATCTGTACACTGCCAGAACTGAAGCCTCGGAGCTGCTTCATACGTGCATCTGTCAATAAAAAACAGGGTCCACCTGTGTGAGGCTCTGGGGCTTATGAGGTTTAGGGTTCAGAGCCCTTTTTTTGTGGGAGGCTTTTGTTTCACAGTGTGAGTATGTATCAATTTGTACAAGGATCGAATAAGTTGCCCAAGCCCTCGAAAACAGAGCCACGCAATCCTACTGAAGGCTGAGAATGTCCTTGTTATTAGCAAAGGCCTGTGACATCCCTGCGGCAAAATAGGATCTCAAATGAAACTGCGTCGGCCTGATGGCGCAACTACTGTTCCCCCGATGGGAGAAGCCAATGCAGCAATCCGTATCATAATAGGAATCTTGAGGCAAGCCACAATTTCTTCATAATTTCCTGCTTGCCCCTGACCCCTGAGAAAACACCCATTGTGAGAAGTCCCGATCTCTACCTCAGGGACACCCCCAGGAAACCTCCCACCCTAAACCGCAAATCCCAAACCCTGAACTCTAAACCCTGAACCCTAAATCCCTCAGTTTTAACCCTGAAAGCCCAACCCCAAAAGCCTAAACCTGAAACATATGACTAAACTCCTACCATGCCCCTTAATAACCCCTATAGTACTCACCTATATAAGCCCCTACATAACGCCCCTTCAAGCAATTTAGACTGTAGCTCATCGTGCATGGTTGAGGTCGGTGCTTCACGGTCATGATAGGACTTCAGGCTTGGTGCGGCAAGGCCCTGCATACAGTAAGGGTTTAGAGTTTATGGGGTGTAGGGTTTAGGGTGTGTGTGAGAGTGTGTGTGTGTGTGTGTGTGTGTTTAGGGTTTATGGGGTTTATGCTTCGAGGGTTCAAGGGTTCAGGCTTGAAGGTGTCAGGATTTGGAGTTCAGTTTTTGCTGGGTACGGGGGGTTAGGATTTATGGATTGGGGGTTTAGGGATGGGAAAATTTGGATACTATCATGAACTGCAGAAAATGGAGGGACCGCAGGAGGATTCCGAGGGTTACAAAGGCTTTTGCAGGGATTCTTCAATCTAACAAGGGTGGCTTCCAAAACGCAGGTCAGATTGGGTACCCCCACCTCAAACCCTAAATCCACAACCCTGAGATCCTTTAGGAAAGGTAGAAGGTTTGGGAACCACCCGCATGGATTCCGTCTACAATGTCGGTAATAGCTGCTATGAACCCCTTGAAACCCTGATTGCTAGTCTAACAGACGCACCACACAACCTGCATCGAAATGCATCTAGGCAGCAAGTGACCCATGGCTCTTGATGGTCCTGCAAATAGGGTCCCGAATATGTACACCAACTAAGGAACCCATACACACTCACCAAGAACCCAGTCACAAACTCCGACCTTACATCGAAATGCATCTATGCCAGAAGTGACTGGGCAGAAGTTTGAAAAAGCCTGTGGCACCATAAAGCTGAAGCACTCAATTTCCTGACTATATGGGGTTTCCCATAATTGGGGGTACCTTTTCGTGGGTCCCTGCCTATAATCCTTATTGGGGTGCCCCTATTGGAATTCCAAGTATACGTACTACTTCCCCCTCACCCATTTAAGTATGCCAGCACGCTATCTGCGCATGACGGGCTGCACTCTCACAAGTTCAACCCTATACCATACCCTAAACCTTAACCGGCCCTGCTCCCAGATAGGGACCATCACAAGCCCAAAACCATTGTCATAGTCGTGCGCTGTTCTGAGGAAGAGGTTTCGCATAACTTTGCATGTTTTCAAGCACCCCAGCAACTTTTCACGTGGGAGAGCCAGGTTTCTTCAACACTTTTCCCGAATACAGCGCGTAGACGATAGAGCTTTGTACCTGAACCGGGCCCGCAAACAAACGCATGTTAAATGGATTAGCCAAATGGTAGTTTCCCAAAATATGGGGACCCCAAATATGACCCCAAAAGACAATAATCCTTATTATTGGGACCCCCAAAAGGTACCCTTGATTTTGGGAAACACCCAAATCTCCCTCACAAACTCCAACATTCACCAGTTAACCCCACCTTGCAGTAGCAGGTACCACAAAAGGTCCCCGGGAAGTAAAAGAGCCCCATAATAAACCCTAGACCCTGAACCGAACCCTAAACGCGTCTAACTTGGTTGGCCTTTGAAGCCCTTTGAAACATATTAGTATATAGGGTCCTTATGAAACAAATCAGGGAAAGTATTTAAATGTGCCAAAGGCCAACCCAGCTAAGGGGAATCAGGCTTTGACTGATGTTTTGCAGCAAATCCTCTGAGGCTCCCTGCGGTGCTCGACGCTCGCCTTGCTGTGGAGCACCTGCCCATCTGTTTCTTTTTGATTTAGGGTTTAGGGGTATACGGTTTAGGGGTGTAAAGGCGCCACCCGAAAAATTTCGTGGAATTATGTGCCTCGAGAATGCTTCATACTGATTTTATGGACTGCCAGACGCACACCGGGAATTTGGAAGCCTCCATGTTAGCAGTGACCATTCCGTTGGGACCCTGTAATGCAGGCAGTACATATGGAGCTTAAACGAAAGCGTGCGGACATGCATGCAGAGAAGCATTCACACAAGCGTTAGACATATCGACATACAAACATACATGCGTTTGGACAACTGGAGTTTAGAAGGGCTCAGAGGCATATGCTAGCGCTGCAAGGGATCTCTCATTCTCTATCCCATACGCCGAATCTGTGCAACAAGCGTGTCTGCTTTCCGTCACTGCAACGAAGTCTTGGCAATCACGGCAGCAGGACCAGTTGGGGCTGAGGGGTGCTGTAGGAGTTGCTAAGAGGGGTTACAGCATTTTGGGGGGATGTATGAAACTAAACTAAAGTTTAGAAACCACCATTTGCTCCATCACAAATATGTGCTGGTGCAGAGAGCGGGCCTCTGGTGCCGCACATCTTCCCAGAAGTCGCGGAAGGCGCTCCTTTGCACAGCAAAGTGTATGGAGGTTCCAGAAGTTAAGGGGCCCAACGTATAAATCCACGACATATTTTCAGTGTTCTTATGGGGACTCCCCATACATGCGCCCCTAGTTTTTGGACACCTACAACTCCTCGGCTCAAGAAATCTGTTATGATCTACTGTGATGGCTCAAATACCTATAGATCCTGCGATGCGCATAAATTTGTACCCTGAACTGGATTATCCGAACAAATAGTCTTTCAAGAACATATCCCCAACACGACCTGAAAGCACCTTTTGGCTGTCACTCGCTTTTTGACAAGCCGCTTTTGGAGAGTTGATCCTTACATTGAGCTTTAGACAGAATTTAGTTGGGAATGTTACGCATGCCTGAACCCTAAACTTACTGGTGGTTAGTAGGGAATCGGCTATGTATTTCTTATATAATATATCTTAGATGGACCCCCGACCCTGTAATTGTGGTATACTAGGAATATAAGAGGATCCTAAAATAATCCCTATTATCCACTATAGTCACTATTACTGGGTGGGTGGTCCACCTAAAATTTATCCCCTTCTTCCCTACCCTAAACCCTAAACCCTAAACCGCGGTATCTAATTCTTATATAATCTATCCCCTTCTTCTGTACTAACCTCCAGTAAGTAAACGTCCCACGGTGAAGCCTCCTCCGCAGGCACCTGCCGTCACTGCACGTTTGAGGGTGCTTCAATCGACTCTACTGGCCCCCCCTTTACACTTCTTGGGGGGCAATTAGGGAATAAGGGAACATAGAGTAATATAGTGTTACATGGGGGGGTTTAGGGTTTTAGAGTTTAGGGTTTAATTGAAGGCCAGTAGGTGTTAATGGAAAATGTATTACATAAAGGGATCATAGTCCCTCATTCCCTTCTCACCACCAATAAGTACAAGAATTGCCAACAACTGGTTGGCAACCCCTGGCGCCTAGCGTAGCTGATGAAATCTAGACTCCTAGCATCCCCCTTAGTAACCTCTATATCTATAATTCTCCCTGTATAATCCCTATATAACCCCCCCCTAAGGAGTTTAGACTATAGCTCTTATGACTCTATCTACTTCATCAAGAGGATATAAGCAGATTACACCTTTATACTGGGGTTTCCCCAAACAGGGACTCCTTTTGAGAGTCCCTATAATAGGGAAGATAATATATTCGGTTCTCCCTATTTATGCAAGCTACATGATGTGTGTCTATATATATGTAATCATACTTCCTGTATGCCTGTATTTTCTGCAAGTAGCTCGGCTTGGAACAACTCCGAGGAAGCGTATTCCATAATCCGGTTATTACATCTCCTGCCGCCACAAGTCAGCGCTCAGCCCAGGGCTCCAGGTTTAGGCGGTGGTAGCTTTGACATGTAGAGGAGTTGCTCAAAATGGGATACCCTTGCGGTCAGGATTACAATGGAGATTGAAGGGGGTTCCATTACAGTACGCGTTATGTTGGAGTACGCAGGCAGGATTTTGGAGAACGTGCCATATATGTAATATGTGGGCTCCGCCTCCATGTTTTGCTCACTGCTTTGTACATGCAGCTTCGCATCAGCAGGACAAAGGCACTCGCTACGCACCGTTTGCAAACATAAAGGTTCTACTGCCAACCAACCCCAACCTGTCAGCCGCTGAAAAAAATGTAGGGAACATACCCAAGCAGTTGACGCAACTTCTTGCGCTCCTAGTACCACCTTTTCCTTTTGGGTTTCTCTTCTCACTACTAGTACCACGAAGTACAGCATGTGTGCAAGGGCTGCTATCATCGTTGTCGTCCCATGTTGTCCCACCTCTTCGGTGGGGCCGCTTACCTGATCAGGACACACTTTATGATAGTGCCCCTTGGTCTCCGGCCAAATGCAGGCTCAACCCGAAGGCTAAAAACTTGGGTACTGACGCCACCCTATAGCAGTCTATGCTGCGGTCATATTAAAGGCTATATATATATATAACTTTATATATATATATAATTAACTGTATTACAAATACTGCTACAAAGTGGGAGCAGTACTTCGGGGTAGCCCTAGGACTTACCACATGCTCAATCCTTCCTTTGGGGCGATCCCAGGGGTTTAGGGTATAAGGTTGGTTCTCAGATCCCCCTTCCTTGCGTGAAATCTGCATCGAGGTGTTTAGCTTCACAGATGCGAAGAGTTTTCCAGGTGACATCAAAGGTGCAACCACATTAAACTTGCCTACAGCAAACCTTTCATGCCGAATGTGGGACCCTTGGTGTCTAAAGCAACATGGTCTGCGAGGGTTGTCTCGATATCCGTTAGGGCCTCCATCATACTGCAGCCCACCGTATTAGACATCGCAAGCAGGTCCGTGATTTAGGCCGCTCTATGCTGTCCCTATCGTTCTAAGTACAAGTACACCTGCACCGAACCTCCACACGCTGCGCTCAACCTTTTTTCACAGCTCTTGCACTCAACTTGAAAACAAACCGTGGCATTTCCAAAGCTGGAGAGCGGGCCTTAAGTCCCAAATTCATTTACTCACATACAAAAAATGGGCCTCCTAAAAGACAAATCACCAAGTGAAAGCTCTCAAAACTGCAGGCCTTCACATCCGGGACATTTTCGCTGCCCAGGCCCTAACGACAGGCACGTATTGCGACAACTATCCCCGGGGCTTCGCATTCTTGGGGGGTCCCAAAATTCGGGGCTCCATTTTTGGGGGTGCCCATAACAAGGAGTGTAATATAGTGGCCTCAAATTGGGATTCCCTCTATATGGAAATTACCATCCCAAGGGTTAGGTGTTTACAGACTTTCCAAGAGGGAATGTGTTGTGGGCTCGGTGGGCTTCCCAGTGTTTGGTTGTATCCTGGTAATCCCATGCACCCTAAGCCCTGAACCCTAAACCATGTGGCTACATCCAGGAGACAAGCTGCGTGCTCCGGGTGCCCGGCAAAAGCACACGGGCTTGAAAGCAACAGCTTTGTCTTGTTGGGGGCCGGTAATCTGTGATTGATCTTGTGAGAGCTTGTTGCATGTATGGCTACTGTCTAGCTATTCACCTAGGCATGAAACCTCCTCATGGCTGCCCATACTTGTGGCGAAGCCGTTCCATAAGATGCGATGAGAGGTCTCCCCACATGGACACAGCATGTCCACTTATCAATGTGTAGCAGGAAAGCTGCATACACTCTCCAAAACCGTTGCGCAATCACTACATCATGTGAGGCTCGGCAAACCCATGAGCTCATTCTTGCCTGCCAGGAAGAATGCCAAACAACTTCAGAACTTCAGAAGAACGTCTCTGACATTCGGAAGAAAACATGGAAGAACACATGCTTAATAAATCCCTCCAACTTGTTCAACGCAAGCATCTAAGCATGCCTAAACGCTGACGCTTTAGATCATCACCTAAACTACCCTCTCTTGATGCATCTCTTGGTAGTCCCCAGTGTAGCCTTTGTGGAAGAGTTTCTTCATCGACCCTCAGAATTCTCCAAGACCCCAAACTCCGCACATCAACCAGCGCACTGAGGCAAGGGCCTGCACTGCTCTACCTTACAGTTCTGATCAAGATAGTGTCGAGATGGAGCAACTGCTCGCCAGTGCAACACACGACACACAGTTTTGCTGTTTTGCCACCTCTTGCGCAAAAAGGCTTTACAAGCACAGAGCAATTGGATGGGCCGCGGCATTGCTTAATCTCGCTGATTGTCACTGTGGCTACATAGCCAGTTAGTACACAGGTACAGTTAGTTAGTTGCTTGTACCGAAAAGCTTAGCTAAGTCATAGCGACTAGGTAAAAGACGCAACAACGAATGCGTTTATGATTTGGTACACACTTCTATCATGAGCAGCACTTAGCAAGAAGGAAGACCATGACGGAAGGCTGCTGGCTTCTGGAAAAAAATCTGGAACCCAAAAACATGGATACAGGCAAGCTTGACACAACTTGACTCAAAGAAAGCGAGACAAAACACGGAAGATTGAAGCAATGCTCTCCAACAAACCAAACCATGCATAAAGTGTAGACTTTCAGAACAACCCGATACACCCAAACCCTAGAAATCTGGGTAGAATATTATACTCACGGCCGTGCAAGATTTTTGTCTATAAACCGTATGGCTAAGCCCTGGACAAAAATAACACCCTCCAAGCAAATGAGGTTTGGACGGCGTGAGTGGGTGCGAGAGCCCGAGCGCGTCGGCTCCTGCGCCAAGGTCTGCCAGGCCGAGGAGCCAAATGAACCATGATCTAAACTCCTTAAAGNNCAAATAGGGTTTTAGGGTTCAGGGTTTAGGTTTTGGGGTTTTATGCCCTTTATTCGGAACATCTTCCTCAAATCATACTGGGGTTCCGTGTATACTTTAGGGTCCATATTCCTTCATCCAAGGGTATCAGCAATCGGGCCCTCTGGGCGGGGGGGCGGCCTAGCACGAAGCACAACAACAGGTGCACCACTTGAGAAAGATGTTATGATGTTGTTTATCACCCTATAAACCTATATAGCCCCTAAGCAACCCCTGTATAACCCCAATGGTGAGGTGGCAGTTCCTTGTTTTTCTTGAGCATTGTGGTTCCAGACCTCTCTAGGACTGTCAGTTACGGTTGATCGCGAGAAATTGCCGGTCAAACGTTGCTCTATGACATCTGCCTTAGGTTGCTGTTCTTCCCAGGCCACAGGACAATTTTCCAAAGGGCCTGCCAGGCCTGCAAATCAATGCTCTGCCTAGAACCTCAAAGGAACATGGCTGTATGATATGCGCAGGCGCATACTTGCAAGAAGGACCGGCAGGTAGGCCTCCGATAGCGACGCCAGGCGGCGCGAGAAATCTTGGATGGAATTTGGGGCAAAAACAAGAATGTTGAGCCCTTCAGCTGGAGCAGTTCTGCTGATGTCATTACTCAATATCGCTTTACCATCGAATAATTTCACTGGCTTACAAGCTCCTACCCAGAACCGTGACTCTCTGCAGAAGCACAGGACTGGCTGAGGACCGCGCGGGGTGAAGGCCGAATGTCTACGCCTGTGCATGGCTTTCACGTCGCCCTTCGGGAATTTCGGACAAAGTGTGTTTCAGCTAAAAGGGTCCTCACCACCATGAATGACTACATTAGACTTTAGAAACAAGCATAGCTCATTCCATTCAGTGATAGGTGCAAGAAGCTCAGAAACTGTTCTCGAACTCCGCAGTTGCTGGGCTGCTTGTTACCCAGCCCATCCAACCCCAAATGCTGCCTTTCTTCATTCCTCCTCTCATTTCGACCACCACCGCCTTTCCCATTCCAAGCCCTAAACGCTGAAGCTTACATCCTAAGCCCGTGACCTCTGCACTCCGAGCCCTAAGCATTGAACGCTAGTCCGCGAAGTTTGGCTTAGGCTTTTCTTGGGCGAAGATGTTTCAGGTTTGGTGTGCGGCTTCCGCTACTTTCTCAGAAGTCGTAAGGCTCCCCAGCTTTTCCAAACAAAGCTACGTTCATGCTTTCGACCCTCGAGGTAGGCACTTCTTGAAACCTTGGAACCACCGGACTCCCTACCATCCCTTGAACCCCTATAAAATTCACCTACTTTGAGGTGGTTGTTGGGACCACGGCAAACAAAATCAAAACACCAGATCTTCAGGACACTTGTTGAGTTGAAGGCTTCGGACGTGCCAAAAAGGCATCACAGCATTAGCTGAGCCATTGGCGCTCGCCCGACGGTGAAGGCACTGACATGAAGTCCCGCGGCCTCAGCTTTCATGGCGTGTTGGGGTTATCAAGCAGGTGGCCTCGCGTGGGCTGCTTTTACACTACCGCCATCATTGTTCAAGACGCCGAAAAGCATATAAATTCGCCAATGACAGACAAGAAGCGATGCTTGGGAATAACAACAAGATGGAAACGTTAAGGAAATCTGGCAAATATGCTTCGACCACATTAATCTAAACTGAATAAGCCTATAATACTCCCCTATAATCATAATCTCCTATATCCCCCCTTTGAAGGAGTTTAGACTATAGCTCACATGGTTGCAAGGAGGCCAGATGCAGCTGTCTGGTTCGCGCTTTCTTTATGACAACAGTAACCGTAACGCATCACTGGCAGGGGAACACTTAATTTGTTTTACATATGCAGTGAGGTCTTAACTTTGGGGAAATTTCATTATTGTTTCTTAGCCCCCGCACGGTTTCTCTGAAAGTTCATCCATTTGCTTGGAAATAGCCTCCACATAGTGATGGCACGGACTACAGCTGTTTGACTGTAGGAGCTTGTGGTGCGGGCTTCATCTTTTGCCCCAGGGCGCAATTCCAGGCAGCTAGTAGAGCAGTCTGACCAAGGCAGGAAAACCAGTGGAGCAAGTTCTGAAACAAAGCTGCTTCGGCTGCCTCGTCACAGTTGATGGAGGCAGTTTCATGAACCATTCAACCCTGAAGCACTTAAATTAAAACTTCAGTCAATACTTTCAAGGTGTGCTGGAGTTCGGAACAGACTATGTCCGCATCAAAGCGCCATCTTACTCGCCCTCATCGCCATGGGACCTGGGGATCTCAAAGCAAGCCCTGAAATCGGAAATGAAACAAACCTCATGCCCACTTTTTTTTGTAGTAAGCAAGTCTGGCAGTGGCAGCCCAAAAGGAGACTGAACCTAAATCCCCAAACCCCTCACTCCCAAAAATACTCAACCCAAATTTCTCAAGCTAAACCCAGCAGCCCTCAGGCTGCAAGGCGGCCCACATACCTCCTTAAAGACCCTCGCGCCCCTCCCAAACCCCTGGACCCCTAAACCTCCAAAGCCTTAAACCCCACAAAGCCCTAAAGCCAAGCCCCAAGTTCCCAAACCTCACAAGCCCTTAAACCCCTGAATCCCTCAACCGTCAGAGCCTTGAAGCCTTGAAAAGTTCAAACTTCAAAGCCCCAAACCCCTACATCTTGAAATCCCAAATCCCTAGATCCCAACATCATACCTAAGATCCTCAAATCTGTGTAGAACCCCCAAAGCCCTACCTATCTCTTAGTGAGCGGCGGCCGCGGCGCCGCCTCCGACGCAGGGCTCCGTCGAGAACGACCCACAGGTGCCTTGACAACTGAACACTTGAGAAAACAGAATTTCCCTTGTTGTTTATGTGACCTGCAATCTGTATCCCCGATTTGCGGTAGGGTTTAGGGGTGATGGTGTTCAGAATTTACAGCAGTTAGGACCTTGTTTTTGGTTTCCAAGGCTTGGCCTGCAGGGTTTCTACAAGGACTGCATGGTCTAAATCGCAGAGAATTCTGCGGGATTTCTTGCATAGATCGCAATCTGAAAAATCGCTCCTTTGGTCGTTGGGCCTTTGAAGTTCAACCGTCCACGCTTTGAGGTGTCAAGTTCTGTTGATTAAGGATATGAAGGGCTGGGATGTGGGGAAGTGTCCAGCTGCTGCCGATACGGATACTTTGGCAACGCTACTGAACTAGTATACCAAAAATGAGGAGCTCTGGATGGACTACTGGCTCAGCCAGCATAAGACATCCGTTTCACCTGCAACCCTTTGCTACCACGTCCAGGAGAAAACCTTTCTTGGCCCTTAGGTAGAACCTTGCTGCATTCTCTGCGGGGAATTCCTTAGCAGTGGGCCAGAGACAAAAGTCCTTATGTGAAACGCTACGAAGGCCAACACATGCCTCAGGTTTGAATAATTGCCATTGAAGTTTTCGTAGCACGAGGGGCCCACTACATATACCCCAAAAACAAAGACCAAATGTATGAACGCCTCCGTTGACCCTGTACATTTTTGCTACCGCTGCTATACACCCCCAGACATGACCTTCCATCAACCCTAAACCCTAAACCCTGAACCCTAAACCCTAAACCCTAAACCCTGAACCCTAAACCCTAAACCCTAAACCCTAAACCCTAAACCCTAAACCGCGCATGACCTTCCATGCTTGGCCTGTACGGGTGACGGCAAACCCATGGGGTGAGCTGCACGGCCTAAGCATGGCAAGCCCTCGTTGACGTTCGTTATTACATGTATGTACACATAGAGCGCATATCTATATATGTATATAAATAAGCTGCCCCCCCCCCACTCCCCCCAAGATCCATGTTGGAGGCGTTTTCGCCTCCAGAATTCTCAAATCCTGGGAATTCTAGTTTTGGAGGTGGCCTTGCTTCACATAAATTCCCTTTAAAATCCAATTGGGAATCAAACAGAAATCCTGGAAACTTGGAATCCTGGAATTCTAGTTTTGGAGGTGGCTTTGGTTTATATACATTCCTCTTCAAATCCGATTACGAATTAAAGAGAAATCTCGGAATCCTGGAATTCTAGTTTTGAAGGTGGCCTTGCTTTATACAAATTGCTGTAAAGCCTTATTGGAAAAGAAAGCAAAAAGCAATCTTGGAATTCCAGAATTCTAGTTTTGGGTGTGGCTTTGATTTAAATCCATTCCTTTTAAAATCCACTTGGAAATTAAAGAAAAATTGGAATCCTGCAATCAATTTTTGCAGGTGGCTTTATGTTATATAAACTCCTTTTAAATCCAACTTCAAATTAAAGAGAAATATTGAAATCATGGAAGTATGGGTTTGGATGTGTCTTTTTGTTTACATTAGTCCCTTTTCAAATATGCCAGGAAAGCACACGGGAATATTGAATCCT
>CAJNIZ010015669.1:81999-95398 GCA_905231905.1 Symbiodinium pilosum
ATTTAGGATAAGGGGGGGGGGGGGGGACTCCAATTTAGGGTCCTGGTTTTACGTGAGATGCAATACGAGCGATCAGCTCAGAGACTCGGATGTTTCCGGAAGGGATTGAGACATGTTCACACGGGATTCGGAAGGATTTCAGACAAGTTTCAAAAAGAGTTCAGACGGGCTTCAAATTCCAATCAAGGCCATAAGTACTTGCTGTACTCAGGCAGCATGCCGGAACTGCCAGCTAGTGACATGGTAGTTTTCCAAGATAAGGGGGCCCCAATGTAGACCCCNNTCCTTGTTATGGGGACCCTCAAAAAGCTAGCCCTAACTTGGGGACACTTCCAGATACTCCAATGTAGGCACTGGCAAACAGTTCCACCCCTTAAACCCTCAATCTTAAACCCTTAACCACATACTTGCTATGGACTTTCTGAACTTTGTTCCTGTGATCCAACCAGCCATCTCAAGCCCCCTTACCTTGAACCCCATACTAGGGTTCAGGGTTTAGGGCTTGCTGAAGTAAATAGCATTGCATCACGATGTTCTGGTAAGCACCAGAAGCTCTTCCATTTTAGAGGTACACTCACCCACATCCTGGTACCCAAGACTTGCCCCTCGCCTCGGAAATACTGCTGGAGGATGGTCGCTCCATGAGCATGGGGAGCGAAGGCCTGATGTTGGGGCCGAAAGTGTGTGTAGACCTCGAAATCCTAAACCTCATATAGCACCTAATCTCTAGATAACTCCCATATAATGCCCCCTAAAACCATAGAGGCTCAAGTGTAGGGTTCGGAAGGGGTGACTTAAATTGCTTGGAGCTGTACTTGCGGGGTTGTGGAATCAAATCAGTACGTACGGACTTTCGGAAAACAGCCCTAAACCCTGAATCCCTCAAACCTTAAACCCTAAGGGCTTGCCAAGCGGAAGGAGAAATAAGGCTTTCGCTGCGAGAATTATGAAGACACTCAAGGATTTTGTCTGTTATGTCGTCAAGCCAAGCCAAAGAGGTCGATATGATATAGTTTAATTGAGGAACATACCCTAACTGATACGAGGATCCCTAAGATCCCTAATACGGCTTAAGGAGTATTCCTCAATCTAGGGTTTCTAGGTCAAGGCTTTGATAACTTGAAAGGCTGTTGACTCGAGGGTTTCCCACAATTCTGGGTCCCTTTTAGTGGTCCCTATAAAAAGGGCCTTTCTTCTTATGGGAAGTGAGGGCCTTGTGAGCACTTCCCATTTCTTCTTTCTTCTAGAGCTTGCGTTTCAGGTTTCTGGACGAATCATACTAGTGGCTGATGACTGCTATAAGGGCAGCTACTGGGAAAGCATCAAACTTAGGGTTGAGTTCAATGTGTTTTTGGGCACTATAGGGATTCTCTCACAGGTTTAATTTTTCTGCGTCATTGTTAAGGCTTAGGTTGCTGTTGGTTGAGTTTAGGTTTGGCATGGCTTGTGGCTGAAATGATCTACGCAGGTCACCCAGCATAAGCTAATGCCCAGCAGAGGGTTCGGAACTGGGGGTTTCTCAAAGCCGGAAGCCCCTAGGGAGCCAAGGATGTGTAAAGGGATTAGCACAGGATTATAAGAGCGTTGTGTGGAAAAGCTGCCCTCTAGGTCTCAACTAGACCTTCCGAGGGCGCATCCTGTATTCACGTACACTCATTGAAGCCTCCACATCCCCGTCAACAAGCATGGAACCTGGTGCATGACTCATGTGAAGCCCACCTGAAGGCAACAGTCCCATGACATGGTGGTCTCCCCAAAGAAAACAACCCCAATATAGACCCGAATATACTATAATATGGGGACCCCTCAAAAAGGTATCCCTAATATCTATTACACACTGAACCCTAAAACCTACATAATCCCTGTAGAACCCCTGTATCCTCTTTAAAGGTACCCCTAAGTTCAGGAAGCCCCCCACATACGTACCCGTAGACTAATGTAGACCCTGGTTTACAAAATCCCCTCCTTTTGAGGACCTTACTATTAGGATCCCTATTAAAATCCCTATCAAGGAGATATACTGTAATAATATACCATAATATACCCAAAGATACACTACGACCCGAAGATATTAGAATATATAATAGACCATTAAGGGGAGGGTGTTTATTAATCAGGGGTCTGGGTTACACCCTAAACCCTAAACCTTAAACCTGGGAGGAGGGGGTCTATTAATAAGGGGTCTGGGCTAACGTCTGAGCTCTTGGCATCTGGGAGACGCGGCGCAAAGGATTTTTTTGAAGGAGCCTCGCTGCCTCCCACAGTGCAATCCCCTCCCCCCCGGTTTAGGGTTTAAGGTTTAAGGTTTAGGCTTTTTTTGCAACCCCTCGGACTTACAAGAAAACAAGGTTTAGGGTTTAAGGTTTAGGGCTTTGTTCAACCCCCCCCCACCCCCCTTAATATTAGATACTCCCTGTATACTATAGGGTTTAGGGTTTGAGTTAAATACTCCCAATACAGTATAATATACCACACTGGGGAGTATCTAATATTAGGGGAAGGGGATTGATGCCTTGCCCCCTGCCGTGTAGCTCCTTCCAAAGATGTGGATCTAATGTCGAACCGCCCCCCCACGCACGTTAACGTCCACTACTCCCTTCCAGAACCCGAATTCTTCTACGTACATTTGTATATACATAGCTGCGCAAGCATAATCTTTAGGGGTGGGATGCCAAATCTCGGGGTGCATCACATACTATGGTCCCAGAAATGAAGAAGATGTGTAGTCTACGTGGCCGAGAAAGGACATTTTGGGTACCTGTGTGTTGATGTCTTCCAAAGTCTGGCTGCAAGATGCCCACTGGGTTTAGGGTTTTGGGTTTAGGGCGGCACAATCAAGTGAGAGCTTCCATTCCAACCAGTCCCTAGACCCTAAACCCCCCCTAAAACCTAAGCATCTGCCACGTCAAACCCCCTCCGCTAAACCTGACTCCTCTTTCATAGCCTACTATCCTAGGTACTATACTAGGCACGGCTTCATCAAAGACAAGCCACGTATCAACCCTACATCAAATACACTTTGTATGTATGTTCCATGTCATTGTCCATTCTCTCTTCCATTTGTTGGGGGAATATTCCCACAGAATCCTATATATTCCTGTAAAGTGACCTAGGATGTCCATCTGATTTTGCATTTGATTTTCCAGTATTAGTGGGGCGATAGCACATGGATAAACTCAAGTTGACAGATCTGTGAGATCCCAGGAACAAGTGATTAATTTGTTCACATGCCTGGACCCAAAACGTTGAAAAGTTCAACGTAACCCGTGGTCTCAAACCCTACAAAGCCGATAAAGTGTAAACTTCGCACCCCAAACCGAGAAGCCCAAACTTGTACCTCCCAAATGCCCGTAATAGCCCATCATCTGGGTGTTCAAGGGCAAGACAATGGGTATTGGGAGGTCCAGGTACATCTTAAGCCCTTAGCTGAGCTCCCTACGCTGGGGCGTCTGGCTGGGTCCTCAGGCAGGCGTGCAATCTAGGGGTTTTAAGGGTTGAAGGTGGCAGGTGGGGCTCCGTTTATTCTTTGCAAAATACTCGGAACGGTATGGGTTGCTTGTCTCGTCCTGAACCCTAATTAAACCCTAAACCATACATAGCCTGAACGCCAGGCTATGGAGTGATAAGAGCGGTAGCTTAGGAACATTTGTTGTTGTGGGGGGGGACCTTCATTATCTACCTCTCAGAACTTCTTCAGAGACCTTACGATCCGTATTACTAGGACCCCGCCCAAAAAAACACTCGTCATGTCAGGAAACCTTCTAAGCCTCAAAACCCAAACTCTAATCCTTGTACCATGACACAGATTTCTAAAGTTTGCACCTCCCAAACTGCCCTACATACTGCTACCACAAAACCCGGTTTTAAACGTCAGGCTCCTCTAGAAGTTCCAGACGTTAAACGAACTACAGCCCCATAGCCATAATTCCCTCCCACCCAGGAACACACCCGATCCCTTCAAAAAGACCATGCGGTACTTGATCCACGTTCCTGCTCCCAAAATGGCAGCAGGTGTGGAAGATAATTCGCACTACATTCTCACCTATACCTACAGGAATTCTACATAATTTCCGAAAACTATATAATCCCAGTTTCCATGTCATTTTCTTTTCCATTTGATTTCTCATTCCTGGGGAATGTTGCCAAGCCCTATCCCTTCCAAAACGACCCTGCCAAAATCCGCGCGCAACCGCGCTACCCGCGAGCTGCTGCACGGCAAGGGGTCCTTCTCTAACATCGGCCGTACCAGCCCTCGCACCTTCGCGGCTTCATGGGACTCCCCTTCATGATTGGTAGGGATTGAATATGATTGAATAAATACGCTGTGAAGACCATTGCAAGGGGAAAAATCGGAAGTACACTAAGGATCGAGTCCATGTAATTAAAGCACCTCAAGGTGGCGATTCCGGTGCAAGACGCAGGATCTGGGGTGTAGCTTTGGGCACCTCGTGGTTCTGAAGACTACTTGCTCATGATATGAAGATGGTGTAGAGCTTCTATACATTGACATCATTGCCGGGAAGGGGCCTCTTTTGGGGGCGCATAGGCACGGGATGTAGCTGCTCGAGTCACCATGAGAATTTTTTCTAATCTGTTAATAGGCAACATAGATACATACTGCTGTAAGGCAGTCATGCTTGTGCGACGCTGCTTGAGTGGATCCAGCTTCTCCAGCGCCGAGGAGATGAGGTCTGATGTATGTACTCAAAATCATAACATGAGGTTTAGGGTTTAGGGTTTAGGGCGCTGTAGGGTTTAGGTTCCAGGGTTTTGGGTTTAGGGCTTAGGGAGTGGCAAACTTGAATGCAATCTTGCGGTACAAATGGTTTCCAATGATCATAACGATCTCATTGAAAAGATTTTGTCCATCACATGCAGGCAAGGATGTGACTGGGAAATCCTCTCCTTCAAGTGACAAAGCCAAAAAGTATAAGCCCTCCACCCTCTTGTATAATACGAAGCCACATTGACTTTGACACCTCGGCAATTCTCCACCTATGCAGCAAGTAGTAGATCAGGCAACCTCCAGAAGTCTTGTAGCAAACAGATACTAAACTCTTACCCCAAGGGTCCAAGGACCCAAATAATAGGGTTTTAGGGCCCAAATACCATCAATAGTATAGTATATTGGCCCCAAAACCCTATTATTTGGGTCCTTGGACCCTTAGGGTTCTGTTCAGGACAGAAGCAACTAGTCTGGTCCAAGGCCAGAGCCTCCCAAAACTCCAAACCAAAGTTCTCTGACGCAACTGCACGACTTAGGAGGACCTCCGCAGATTTTTCTGGAACTGCCCATCGAAGCCTCCTCGGAATAGAACTCATTGAGGATGGGCTTGGGCTCACCGTTCACCTGGGATAGGGGTGGAGGGTTCAGGGCTTAGGGTTGGGGGCCCATGCAAAGTTTAAAGACTCAACTCTTTGGGTTTATGGCGTGGAGTTTTGCGTTTCGGGTTAGGAGCGTAAACATGTATGCACCGCCCGCGAAAAACTGAAAGGCGCGTCTCATGGACACCCTGCAGAGATGCCTTGAGTATGCATGCTTGGAGGGGTTTAGGGCTTAGGGCTTTTAGGGTTTAGGGTTTAGGGTTGAAGAAATTCCAACTCAAGCCAGTTAGGACATGACACAGGAAGGAAGCTTTTGCTACATACAAACCTTCTTCAAGTAGCCGCACCTCGGGAAACTGAGCTCTGTGCTATTTTGATGACCAGAGCCGCCAGACTCATTGCCTCATCTGCGCATATCAAGCGGGTTTAGGGTTTGGGGTTTAGGGGTTTTGCTACATCAAACTACATGACTGTTGATATGGTAGTTTCCCAAAATAGGGAACCCCAATATTGACTCCAAAATACTAAAGTCCTATCACGGCGAACCCCTGATTTTGGGCAACCTCCGTATAGAAAAACCTGCATGACCTTAGCATCCTGTAGCACCATAGTTCTCATGGTACGAGATACTTATGCTGCATGTTTAGTATCCATCGTGGGCAGGCGCTATGAACAATGGTATACAGGCGCAGGCAAGCTCTGCTAGCTGTACCATGGGTTTAGGGGTTTAGGGATCAGGGATCCAGGGGTTAAGCGTTTAGGGTTTTAGGGGTGTGGGGGTTACAGGGTTAAGGGTTTATAGGGGTTTAGGACAGGATTGTGTGCGACCACTGCATCCTGGCTCGTACATCTTGCACCTGAGGTAGAAACATGATGTCCTTTGCAGGGTGCCGGACCTTGAAAGGAGGCTCCAGCGTCAAAAGTTCGTAGAAGACCACGCCAAGCGACCAAATGTCAGCCTCCCGATGTGCAATTTTATCATTTGGCTAGGATTGACTTGGGAATTTCCACAAACTGCTCAGCAAACAAATTTTCTTGCCCCGGAACGTATAAGCATGGTTTGAATTTCATCTTCCATTGGATTCTCCGGTATGGTAATGTTGCAACGATGACCCTCCTTTATCTGGGCGGTGAGTTGCCTCCCCCCAGTTCAGCCCACTAATTATTGCATTATTAGAAATCCCTAGACCCTACACCCCAAGCCCTGAAGCCCTGAATCCTATTTGAGCCATAGTCTAAACTCCTAGTATGCTTTATAATAAGCCCTGTGATAATCCCCTGTTTAACCCCCTTTAAGGAGTTTAGATTGAGGCTCATTTAAACATCCGGAAGGCCGGGTTAGACATGTCACTGGCACATTTGAGGAAGGTCAGTCAGGCCTTCGTGCCATAGGGTTTGCTGTCACATACCTGGATTCACAAACAGCTGGTTTGGACGGGAAAGGGAAAGTACGATACTGTAGGGTTGGGTCTTGTTTTTGGGCAAAGCCTCTAACACTCCCCCACATCCCCCTCTCAACCACCGCCTGACATGCAACGCAGGAAAAGGAGCCCCCAATTAAGCCCCAATTGCCCCCTGTTCGGGAATCGGGGTCAGGATATCACTGTCTTCATCGGACTTCGCGCAAGTTGGATCATGCTCTTGGCGTGGCAATCTTGGAAATGAAAATGCAATGGATCTTGGATCTGATGCTCGTGCCCCACTTCGCACCATTTAGAGTTGCCTTGTCCTCCTGGTCAAGTTGCTCCAGGGCTTTAGCTTCACATCCGTGGCAGGATCCGCGTCTAGAAGCCCTTGCAGCTGGGTTATGCTTATCCACTTGCCTACTGAGGAGACTGCCTATTAGACACGGAGCACGCCGATCAAACTGAGTGGCAGGCTTCCGGGGGAAGGTTGCTCGGTGTGCCGATCAATGTCTGTGCTAGGCCCCTGCGGGCAGGCGCGCGATTGGGTTTGGGAAAATGCGGCCCCGTTGTAGGAACCCTAGGCATCAGGAGTGTGATCCTGAGGCTGTCGACGTATAGTACGCGCGATGACTTTCAGAAATACCTATTTCTGGAAGTGGCTTGGGAAAGTACCACGGAACTCAAGCTTCGGAACACTGCCGGTTCTAAGTTGAGCCGTTACAGCGTCCACTGATGAGGGTGATACCCGCCTGCCTGGTATGTTGCAGCACTTTCGCAATGCCGAAATCTCCGATCCTTACACTGACAGATGTATGGGCGGCATGACGCGCAACCCTAAGGCCCAAGCCCCTGAGCCGCAAACTCTTACAGGTTTAGCGTTTATAGGGTTTAGCCTAAAGTCTAGAACACCAAAAGCTCTAAACCCTACACCCAGGCTAGAACCCCTACAATCCATGCCCTACACAGCAACGACGGAATAAGAAGCCTTGACTTTGTTTCCAAAAGTCCTTCGTTTGTAAAGCCTCAGAAGTAGATCCGATTCGTCCGATCCAATTCCAACTAGATTCTCGAGGGTTCAGGGCTCAGGATTGGACATCAGCGCAGCTTCTCAAAGGTGGTTTCTGTTGCTTTGATGCGGGGAGCAGTATGAGCAGTCAGAGGGTGATGATAAACTGTATACAACTATATTATAAATTTCTCCAGCTGCTACAGAGTGGGTGCAGTACCCTAGGCATCCAACAAACGGATCGCAATGCGAAGAAAACCCTGCCATGAAGTGCAGAACATGCAGCACTCTAGCATGACATATCGAAAGACTTGGAACAGCTACACGCGGCCAAGGTTCTTTACAATACAACCGCCAGCTCCTGCGTTGGATAGAAAAATGTTCTGACCTCAGCACTGCGGTGAGTCTGGCGCACACAGAGATTCTGACTGTATCCGACTTGACAGGTGCTGAAGGGTCTGGGGAGTCTACTGGTGTGTCACTATCACCATTACTATAGGTTTCTGTCACCGCTCAGACGATGGCCGTCACAATGTGCTTATACAGGCTGTGTCAACACTTGCGAACGACAGCTGTGATAGTTTCTGGGCTTTGGATGTGCAGAGGCAACAATATTTGAGAAACACGTCCGCGAATGCAGTTAGGATTCTGAGGCTGTATGGGCCTTTGAGGGTGAAACGCAACCAGAACCGCGGCAATCACAATCGCTATCCAGTCTGGAAACTTTATGAATTTGAGGTTGTTTCCATACATTCACGCTTCAGCCCTTGAGATGTGCCTTGATAACGCTGATCCCAAAAATTGTGCAACCCTGGAGCTTGGAGTTCCACAAGACATTTTCCAATGCTCATTCTCACTTCCTGTAGAAATTAAAAAGTCTGGGGCCGGTACTCTTCAGATCCCTGTGCACAATTCGCCTCGCATGTATGTGACGCCTGGGCGTAGGAAAGGAAAGGCTGTCTCTCCCGGTAAAGCTCGAACGCCCTTTCGCTGGTGCCAGACTGTGGGCGTATCCGCTCTTGATAACTGGGCTACTACTGCGTGAGTCAAGAGGACCCCACACACCATTGCTGCCAATGATTCAGGCCTCTGTGTTCGGAAGCTGTCGACTTTTGCATGAATTTCAATGTGTTGGTCGGTTGGGAAGATGGAGGAGGTCTAGAAGCAGTACAGCAAGCAGCAGCAGCGGCTGCGGCAGCAGCAGCCGTGCGGGTTGAGCAGTAGGTGCGAGAGGACAATGGCTTGAATCTAACATCAACAGCGGCACTGGTGCGCTTTTCAATCGAGTGCCCAAGCGACAGTGGCCGAATGCAGAGGGGAAGACTATTGCAACGAACAGCAGCCTCCCTTACCATGGCTAGAACACGACTGCTTTACTTCATGATGGCGATTTCATGAGGCCATTACAAGCATCACTAGTGTGACCGGCGAGACCACTAGCCACTAACTTCTAGGATTCGTCTCTGCTTCTTTCACGATCAACCTTGACCTCAAAACCTTTTCTTCGACCCCTCAACTCTGCAACTCTGCATGACACAAGATCATGCGCAGCTCATTATCCTGCAACTCTGCCGGAGTGGATCCTAGTTATCTGTACAGGCACATATTGCTTAAAGCATCCTTTCTTACCTGAATGACGATCCACTCTTGCAGCAACCTCCAAGCAAGGCTGGGGAAACACTTTGAAAAGTCTGGGAATCACTGAGACCAGACGTTGTTTCGGCATGAGGGGTCCCTGTACGAGCACGAGCTCTATCCTTATTTCTGCTCGGACTCCTCCGTCTTGAATAGCAGGAGGATTCATACATGAATTCTACAGGTGATTTTGCTACTGTTATAACTCGGTCGCATGTTCCGATAAGGCGGCAAAGCTGCCCACTTAAACCGAGTTTTCTACAAAAGCGTTGGCCCACAAGAATCCTTCTCTAGCGCTACCCCCTTCTAAATAAGCGTGAAACCTCAATAACACATCTGTAATTAATCTCCACAGTAGTGTTCAAGAAGATAACATACCGAACTCCTCAACTTCACTAGGAACATCGCTGTAAAGCCCCTTAGTCCAGTATTCTACATGGACAGTTCTATAAGTTGGGTTCCCATGAAATGATCAGAACGACAAAGTCGACAATGTCCCTTTTCCAGGGGGGCACCAGTCAAGGATGCCAGAATTGTAAGTAGGCCTCGATATGGGTAGTTCCCAAAATTACGATGGGAAGCACCCCTAAATATTAGGTGATGTAGTATAATCCATGACCAGAAGGGGCCCACAATTTGGAGAATGACCCCTATGAGCTACAGTCAGTAGTACACAGCTACCTGTTATTCATGGACATAGGTTCTTTGTTAAGGAATATATATAGGACTATACTAGACTACAAGAGGGACTCCTATGTCCACCCTTCATGGCCCCTTCGTAAGCCAAATATTGACAATATCTCATATGGGTACTTTCATAAAATTAGGGGGCCTTTGCTGGGGGATCACTGGGGTAATGATTGTAGGGTGTAGGTCCCTCCCTTGAAAACACCCAATATGGGTGGTGGCCTCGCCTTCAGTTCCTACAGCTGAACGCAAATATTGGGGCACGTGCTGTCCTATTTTCGCGAAGACCCCTCATTTGTGGAGGCGGATCTCTCAGCCATTCTCAGCCGTCACACATTGCGAAGTCTGAGGTCGTTCGTCTCCCTCGGACACGATTTGCTGAAATATGTATCGTCGAGCTGTATTTTGGGGAGGCATGGGGCATCTCAGCTAGCATTGGGCAATGTTGACAGCATGAAAGAGCAGGCGTCCCCTTCATAAGTGTGAAGACTCATAAGCATGCAGGTCAATGATTTGGGGTGATCATTACCTCACATGTGTCCAACAGCTCACCGCCAATCCATCTTGTTGAAGAACCCTAGACCCTAGACACAAACAATCTAGTTCAGGGTTCTAAAGTGCAGAGTTTACTAGTAATCCCTGATTGTGAAGCACTCCTCATCATCAACTGAGATCAAGGCGAAACCACTCCAACACGTCCTTGGTGCTCGTAGCAGGACAGTATAGCCGGTGACAAAACCTAAACCCTAAACCCTAAACCGCGCGCCCATAACTGTCGCGCAGGTTGTAAGCTGAAGGCACAGGTTCCAATACCCAGGTTTGGGATGCAGGGCCCTGACCTGGACCTCAACCGTATGTGAGCCATAAGCGGGTTCTATAGGGCTTAGGGTTTAGGGTCCAAACTCCTTAAAGGGGGTTATGTAGTGGACTATTTAGGGGAGTATGATAGGGGTTACTAAGGGGGATACTAGGAGTTTAGACACTGGCCCATGTTAAGTAATAGTCCACGAGCCAAGCAAAAGTCAACACCGCCATTGCTTTGCATACATTGCAGCGGTGCAGGTTTATATTGCTGGTACTTTGGCTCGTATTTTTACCATGTCTATAAGTATTGCAATTGCTATTACTATTACTTTTACTACTACTGTTACTACTTCTAATACTGCTATTGTTGATTGCTGTTACTATTACTATGCCTATATTACTTCTTACTTTCACTGTTGCTATCATACTTTGGGGTCCAGGCATAACCGAGACATGATCGAGGTAGGGATTCCATCTTACAAGGCTGGTCAACCATCTTCAGGGGAAGCTTCAAGCAAAGATGCACGACATCATCCTGGCGCAGCAAGTGTAACAAACTTTCAAACATGTTCTTCCAGGATCTCTGCAGCAAGCGAAGATGTGTGGCCGCCCAGTGCTCTGCCATGATTATACGTCTTCATGCTCCAAATGCCAGACTTGTTGAACAACAACCGCTCATGTCTCCGATTGAGGATCCGACGAAGAATGGGCCCTGAATATCCAAAGCAAAGCACAAGAGAATTATGATTGCGAGAGGCCTGTACTCCTAAACCTTCCACTTTCCCCTCTGACGTTCCAATCCTACATAACCCTATGAGGAGCAGGAATGAAACTGAAAAAGGAATCAAACAACTGAAATGTTTATACCGTAGTTGTCCAGTGTCGTTTGGTCAACGCCAAGTTGTATCTACTTCAAGACGAACACACTTTACCTACGGGACAGGTTAGTCCGGCATCAATGTCTCACTGAGCACTAAACCCTTCATAAGCCCTCCCAAATCACAAATTTTACAAATCCTAAACCCTCTAAATCGTAGACACCATAAGTTCCACAACCCATGAACCCTAACCGCTCTAAATCCTAAACCCATCAAACCCTAACCCTTGGAACCTTAACCCTAAACCCTAAATCCCAACCATAAAAATCCTAAACCCTTTGAAGCCATAACCCTTAAACCCTAAATCCTAAACCCATTGACATCCTAAACCCATTAAACCCTAAACCTTGGAAACCTCAACCCTGGAGCCCTAAACCTGACCCTGTGCCGCCGGAACTCGCCGCTCCTCTCTGCATCCTCAGTAGTGGAACAATGAGTTCTCAGGTTTTAGGGTTAAGAGGTTTAGGGTTTAGGGCCTAGGGGTTTAGGGTTTAGGCTTTTAACATTGAGGTCTTTGGGCTTAGGGTTTAAGGTTTTAGGGTTTAGGGTGTAGGGTTTTAGAGGTTTAGGGAATAGGTTTTAAGGGTTTAGGTTTTAAGGGTGTAGGGGTTTAGGGGTTAGGGCTTTCGGGTCTAGGAGTTTAGGGGTTTTGGGGTTTGGCGTTTAGGGTGTTGGGGTTTAGGGTTTGGTGGTTTTGGGTTTTAGGGTTTAGGGTGTAGTGTTTAGGGGTTTAGGGCTTCGGATTCCACGGTTCAGTGGTTTGGGCTTAAGGCTTAGGATCTACTGTAGGAGCCTGCATTGCGGGGGCCTACATAATTAACCCCAAATGGACAATCAGATGGAAAAAGACAATGGAAAATGGAATAGAAACTGGGGATTGCATAAGAGTTCATGGGGGTTATGGAATGTATGCCCTAAATACTTACCTTTATCATCTTGAGGTCTATTTGAAGTACCCTATACCAGAGTCATCCAAGGAACCTGTGGCCCAAATTGGTAAGTATTTAGGCCCCTACGGTAAGGTTTTGCTATCTACCTGGAGTGCCTAGTTGCCAAAACAACGGGCGATTCTAACCCAAAGTAAGAGAACAACATGGCAATTATGATTGTAGGCTGCTAGCTTTCTAGCTAGGTTTTTGGCGGTTTAGAGAGTAGGATTAACGGGGGGCTTTGGGGGGAGTATCGGGAAGGCACATACATATTCCGCTCAAATCGCTGCCCGACGACGACGCGTATACATGCGGATCATCCTAATGTTAAGTTCGCCTAAAAAGGCACAGATTCATTTTTTGGGATTCCTCATGGTGAGTCGGCGTTTGGGGCCCCACTCACCTGACTGAAATTTTTCTGTTCGGTGCCCCAACTAGGCGTAAGCATATGGCGAACACAGCATGCGTCTCAAAATTAGGACCCCGTTGCGTCAAAAAATGTTGAAATCACAGTATACCCCCAGCCTAAGCCGTAATCCTTCCTCCCGGGCAAAGAAAGATCCAAGCACGGAGAATGGGATCAACACCTCCCTAAGCCCTAAATCCTAAACCCTAAACCCTTGCTGGGACACCTGGAGTAGCAGGCCCAACCGCCTCCTCCAAGGAGTCGGAATGGACTTAATAGATGTGGGAGACTAGCTGATGGGATGAGTCTGGATTTTGATATCA
>CAJNIZ010015669.1:95932-119684 GCA_905231905.1 Symbiodinium pilosum
TTACTGGGTGGGGGGTCCACATAACGTATTTATCTAAAAAGGCAATCAAAACTCTAAGCCCTAAACCCCCGTAACTTCAGGTCCTTAACCCTAAGCCCAACCAACTGCGATAAGGTCCAATGGTTAATGTCTGCCAGAGCCTACATGATCCAACACCTTAGCATGCCGGTAGTTTAGGGACCCTGGACTAGAGTCCCCGGGCATAGTAAAGAATAGTCAAATAAGGACTATGAGGGAATATGTTGGTATCAAACATACCTCCTAAACTTCTCGACCTTCCCCAGCAGTCGCGCGCAGACCGCCCGAAATGTTTGTTGGGGTTTCTGAAGGGTCTTCCTAGGGTCGACAACGCGCAGGTTTATCGTGTAGGGGCTTAGGCTTTCTAGATGCAAGCTTGTACCTAACAACTTGAGGGTGTAGTGTTTTAGATGCAGGTCCGCCTAGGTCCGGATGGTGTTGAGTGTTCGGGGCGTGATGTTCCCTTTCGGGTTTGGAGTCCTGGGCCAACCAATTTACTCCCCATCTGGCTAGGCTACGACTTTTTGGTTTCTGCAAGCCAGGGACACAAGAGTTGCCCTTCTGGGGGTCCCCCGGATACGGATCACTGTTTTTCGGTGTTTATATTAGGACCCCCTATATCTGGAAGCTACCAACTAGATGTACCATTTGGCCACAATAGTCACTCAGATTCTTTGCAAGTGGCTTCAAGACTCAGCCGGGAGTTCATAAAGTCTGCATGCTGGTGAGCAAACAGAGCTTGGCCTAACACCTAGCTCTTGATCCCTTCGCACGTACTTCATGTTGCGTGTCGCAGAAAGGGTTATAGTCCTCCTTAAGTAGATAGAATATGGGGTATATGGGGATCTTATCATAATATACCCAAAGCCATATTCTATCTACTTAAGGGGGACTATATGTCTGAATTAAGCCTCCCAGAGATTCGGTACCAGTGCAGGGGTGAATCATCATGCCTTGACGCGGTCGACCATCAAAACTGCAACCCCTTAGTCCTACCATAAAGCCAGTCACCCCTAGGGCTCTTGAGGGCAAAGGGATAATATCGGTATCGAATATTGGGTTATACAAGGGTTATACTAGGGGTTATATATGGGCTATATGGAGGTGATGGAGAAGAAAATGGAAGCTCCCTAGACCCCAAACCTCCCCAGAAACCCTGAATCATGCCGCTTCAAGGTGTGAACCCAAAACTGGCGGTCTGCCTTGTCTCGTGTTGCAGAGGGTCCTGCCAAGACAGCTCTACCAAGTCTCATCAAGTGGCTTTTTGCTCTCTGAGTTACATCTAAGCCCTCACCCACTTGTAGTGAGCAGGGGATAAAGGTAACTATAGTAAGGTCCTCATATTTGCCCTATTATACCACTATTATTATCTGGGGGCCTAACACAAGGCTTACCAAAAGTCTGGGATTCAGAGCTTAGGGATTACTACAATAAGCCATGTAAACATCAACAAATGTAACATGAACGACTTGCGGGATGGGACTTGGGAAGATTGTCAAGCGGGGTGTCCTTGAAGGGCCCTTAGGGCTTCTGTGGGGATCTTAGCAAGTCCAGCTGATAGAATCTGGGGTTTAGGGTTTAGGGTTTAGGGAACCCTAAACCGCATGCTCCCAGCTGAAAATCTTGCCATTCTTGTCCTTCCTGTTGCTCTTTGGAGACGCTGAGTCTGCATTGGCAAATCCCAGCTGATGGCACTGCCACCCAAACACACACATCGCTGCCTACTTCCTGAACCCTATTCCCACCCAATCGCTGAACACCAATCTAAATCCCAAACTCTAAACCCTAAACTTACTGCGTTATTCCCTACTAACCACCAGTACATTAAATACTGCAAAGCGCTTATGTCCTCGCTGGCCCAATCGACACCCTCGAGGCGTGCATCCAGATCGCTGATTCGCCTTAGGTGGTCCAAGTCACTGGGTTGGTTTACAAAACAGAGTCACTGCATAAACAGTAAGTGTGTAGCATTACTTACAATATTGGTTCACTAAACAGACAGCAAGGTGTACCTTGAAATTCTATAACTGCATACAGGTTAGTCGCATTCCCCCGAATTCAAGGCATGGACAAAACCAAGTACCAAGACCTTCCTAGTACCTAATTAATCTCTAAACCCGGGATATATGGCCGCTGACACAAATATATATATATACATATACATTACTATTATTCGGATGCAAATTACCGCTACTTCTATAACTCTATCAGAACCTGAAGCAGCTTGGAACCAAGAAGCTCATTGGTGTCCTGCAACCACTGCAGCCGCTGCGCATCCCTTGCAATTGTGGATGGGCGTCTAGCTTCCGCATCCTCAGTACCATAAGGTTTGGGTTTAGGGGGCTAAGGGTTGTAGGAGGGATCCCCAGTTGGGACCGCAGCTTGTGGGTCCATTAAAGATGGCCATGAAAAAAATCTACCCCCTCCCTCTGGAAGGGCTTCCACCTTTTTCAGCTTCAAGCCTAGAACTATCGCCCTACATCCTAGGACACAGCTTTTGTCAACCCCGTTTGGCAGTCAGCCGGTCTCCATTGAAAAGAGCTTAGGAAACGTGAAACTCTCGTCAGCCTTGGCCGTGGACAGCTTCCAACAACTACAGCGCAGCACCCTCTCATCATATTTGCGCTTTTCTCACTGGTGGTTCGTAGGGAATCAGGAATCTAATCCCTATATAACCCCTATATAATACATTCCCTTACTATTCTCTACTACGAACTGGTAAGTTTTTCTGGAAGGGCTGGCAGGGTAGTGAAGCCCTTGGAACCCTTGCTCCTGGGGAGCTTGGTGGATGAAGACTTGAAGGCAAAGGGAAGTTCTCCCGATTCACACCACACAGGGTCCTAGCTGACATTATGTGGTGCTGAATAGGGCATGTGATCAGGGATGCTCACAATTAACGAACCAATCCCCCTCGCAACCCCTGTCGTCGTAATAGTCATAGGAGCAGCAGTAGTAGTCGTTGTCGTTGTCGTGATGGCGGTGGTGGCGGCGGCGGCGGTGGTGGTGGTGGCGGCGGCGGTGGTAAGGTCTTACTAGTAGCAGCAGTAGAAGTAGCAGCAGGAGTAATAGCAGTAACTAGCAGTAGTCGTACTAATAATAGAACTGCTTGTACTATTAAGTGCCATTCTTCATGATACAGGTGATTATACTACCTCCTCCTCCTACTCCTCCTCCTCATCCTCATGCTGTCTTGTCGTTGGACGCCAGGGCTCCTTCATGCGCGGCATGCAGGCGTCCCTATCCAGGCCCTCCAGCGTGCGATGGAGCTTCCCCATGATTCGGAGGAAGGGTTGCGTCCCTGGGTTCAGGATCCATATTGTGGTTAGTAATAGTAATAATCCTACTAGCAATAATATTACTAATTAAGAGTAATAACAGCAATAAGAATCATCATAAGTAATGGGGGGTTACAGGCTTCTGGGTTATGGCCTAAGTGCAGCTGTTCAGAAGGAGGACCTGCTCCCCTTTTTCCTCATCCAGGATGTGGGTTTCATGTCAGGGTTGCTCAAAATTAGGGGTACTTGTTCCCATAGTAAGGACTATGGTATTTGGGGGTCTTTATTGGGGTACTCCTACTTAGGGAAACTACCATGTGCATAACGGAAAACGCTTCATCTGCTAGCTGATGGGCACATAACTGATCCTAAGTCCTATGGTGTCTCTTCAGATCAGAACAAAAGTTGACCAACATGTGAATCCCCAGCCTTGAGGATACATTATGTTGGCACATCCAGACCTGATCTGGCCTTGAATCACTCTTCACTGGCGGCCCTTTCCCAAGATGGAAATTACAGCAGAGTGCAAGGACATGAGCGTATTTCAGCGAAATTCCGACGGATTCTCTTCGTTCGCCAAACCTGCTACATGCCCACATGCTCATCAAATTCAGTATCATACTGTGAAGCACTCCATGGCCTCTGGTGGCAGCTGTTCTGGTGAGTGTTGCTTTGGTTGGCGGACAACAACCATGCCTAGCTCAGAAAAACCCAGCTCAGAATAAAGCTACCAGTATTTCCAGGGGTTCAGGTCAGAAATATGGAGACATGCAGGGCTGTGTACATCAACAGTACGAACTACCATGATCGTGATGACTCCGGGGCTTCTTCCTGCAGATGTCTGACCAAAGAATTGGATCAAATCCAGGGAGTCTTCCGGGGACTGCAAGGACGACATCGCGAACCATCACAACAGAGAAAATGCGGCCGGGAAGCTGTAGTTCCACAGGTCAAAAAGCCTCTGGACCTGTGGATGGGAGCATGCCCACAGCCTTCTCAAACTGTTTGGCTTTTCATGGTCTGTTCTGAAGCTGGCTTTAACAGCCACAGTCGTGGTCGCACGCGCTACGTGCGAGCTACATCCTACATCTTACTGGGGCTTGCCTTTTCCAAGAATTCATGTCTGGTGGCTACCAGATAGGTGCCTTCAATCTCAAGTCTGAAGCAGCGCTCCTTGCCCAGGATCCTAGTTTTCACTCAGGAAACTACGCGTCATTACCTCTCACCCATAAAGCCTACACAAGCAGACTCTATCAACACGCTGCCCGCTTTGGAGTCACTGCCACAGTGAGCCTCTTCATCCTGAAGCCAGCTATCTCCTAAGGGGTTATATGAGGATAATGGAAAAGAACATGGAAACTATTACATTATAATAGGGTTATATAGGGCTATAATATATTGGTTATATAGGGATAGCCCCCCCCCTCTTGGCTTTTTGAGGTGTTTGGGCAGGCATCCTTTTGAAAGCTTCTTTGCGGGCATTAGACCAGGGATCTCTTGATACTTCAAACGCTTCTAGGCATATTTGAAACGCTGAGCCCTCAACCCCAACACTAAAACATCAAACCCTAAACTGTGATTCCACAGCCAACCATGGGGATCCACGTCTATAGATGTGACCTAATTTGGGCTTCTTAGGCGAGTTTAGGGTCTAGGCCTTCTTGCCCACTTTGGGCTCCAAATTGGAGTTCAGGGTTTAGGGCCCGAAGTCTGCGCATGGTACCTGCTTTGGGCTATTTGGGTCCTGCGAGCCCTCGGTGCCTTCGTCCAATCATTGCGGGCCTTCTGAGCCTTTGCAGCCAGCCTCTCCCGTCTTTCTCGGTATCCTGGACTTGGGTCTAGGGTTCAGGGTTTAGGGTTAAGGGTTTAGGCTTCAGGGATTAGGGTCTGATTAGGATTCTCTGGAGCTTTAGCGCAACAATCAGGCCAGCTGTTTCTTCCGTCTCAAGTAGGTGTATGAAGGACACATGCCAGTAACACTCGCAAGACAATTCACGGAAGATTCAGGAGGCAAACGCTCTGAAAAGACGGACTCCATTCAGAAAACCATCTGGATTTAAGGAACGTTTTTGGGCCGAATTAGAGGTCCAGGAGTCCCTTGAAGGCAGAGGCAACGTTTGGGCCAAAATCCTCAACTTAATGAAATCGAAGGATTTTTTACATGATTTCCTGGTTGACTGGTCCTTGAAAGGTTTTTGATCGATTCACGAATGACTGTAAGTAGCTTATGATTTTGGGGATCTGGGAAGCCCTAGAATACTGGGGCTCGGATGGTATTCTTGGAGGGGGACTGGGGGGGCACCCTCATTAATCAAGAGCGCGGAGTTGTACCAGCATGTACTAATAATACTGTAGATGCAGGAAGTCTTGCACCACCTAATGCTGATACCCCCCGAATATTTACCGTATTTGAGGGGGCTTAAGTCTGTAATGCAAGGTACCCTCCATCCACCGTAGTAGTAGATATTGCTACTAATATTAATACTACTATTTAAAATAGTAAGAATGATGATGATAGGAATGATAGCCAGTTTACGACTCTGAGGCGGGTCGAGGCCCCAACGTGCACGCTTCGTCTGCCTGGAGAACTAGAACAAGTTGGCGCGACTTGTTGCAATTCCTAAAGACTCTACCAGGCACTAAGTTTTTACAAGAACTGATACCATCCGACGTGATTTCGAGGAACTCCCGACAGTCCGATTCCTATGCTACTTACATTGTCAATTGCTCCCCCACAACAAGCACTCTCAACTTTCTTGGGAACCCCTTTATGGGGAGTTCCCAAAATTAGGGGTACTTTTTTGGGGGTCCCCATAATAAGGATTATCGTATATTTGGGTCTATAGTGAGGTCCCTCATTTCGGGAAACGCCTTTATACGCCAAGAGTCTCTGCTGCTGCCTTTGCAGCTGCGCAATCTCGTCGATCTGCTCCTCGCAGGATCTCGAACCAAGACCCACTACATTAAGTGGAATCAGAAGGATGAATGAGCTTTAAGGGGTTTAGTAGGGAACAAGTAAAGGGAATACAATCCCCACATATAGCATATTCCTTATAGTCCCTACTTACCCCCAGTAAGAAACATAGTCGGCGCCGCAGATTCAAAGCTCCCCGTGCAAAGCTTAGTGTGCACACATGAGCTATACTCTAAACTCCTAGGATTCCCCTTAATAACCCCCATAATATTGCCCTGTATAATCCACCTTTAAGGAGTTTAGACAAAAGCTCATATGCTAAGGTATTCTTGGATGAGTTGAAAGCAGACAGACTTTCAGGGAAAGCTTCAATGTCAGCAACATTGATGATTAAATGGGCTAGATGCTCCTTCACATTGAGCCATCTATGCACGAAGAACTTTGCTTCTGCTGCTGGCCACCCTGGTAAAGAACAACTATATTGTCACTACTCCAACATGGTTGTTGATACCGCAGCCAGAAACCGACTCTGCTTTTTCGGTGAACTTCACATTTTACTCACGTGGCACGAAGTCAGGGATTCTCGTGCCAGGGTCTTCATGCAGTATGTTCTTGTCTTTGTGGGCGAACCCTGACATTGGCGACAAGAAAAACATTACAAGCAACGACCTCGGGTCTCAAGCGGGCCAGAATCGTCTGTCAACAGGAATGCTAAGCCAAGACCTTTTGCGGACCCAAAATGTGTATGATGCTGAGAAGCAACGCAATGCGTGTTCCCAAACCAGGGACCGCAGAATTGACAGCTACCCGCATATTTCTCTGATTGTATGACAACCCCCCATAAGACCCATCGACAATAATTATAACGAAAGGTAGGCCCCGCGCGAAGCAGATCAGGATGGCAACGACGCAGACCTCCACAGCAAAGTAAGTGTTCCAGAAATTAGGCCTCCCTTTCTGAAGGCCCCTCATCATAATCGCAAGGATTGCAGTAACAGTAGGTAGGATGGGTATCACGGGATGACCTCAATGACTACTAGACCCTATGGAACCCATCTCCCTAGGCCATGGTCTCTGTTTTTGTGGTAAAAACCCCTAGCATGCAGGGTTCCGCGGTGTCCCAGGTAGTGATTACACTTCACCAACCCCAACATTTAAGAGGCCTTACCAAGGGTTCCCGCTCCAAAAAGAAACCCTTCACCCGGACGTCGAAACCCTAACCCCAAATCCTAAACGCTCAATATCACTGATCCTTTCCTCACAATAACAAGCCCCGCACCCCTGAATAACAAACCGTCCGCAACAATATCATTACATATTAGGGTGTAGGGTAGGACATGTGTCATTAGGGGGGTGAAGGTTGTACGTGTCATTATCAGCATCACGATGGACAAGGCCATCGTTCCTGACACATTGTTCTCATTTCACACTTCAAGCTGCCAGAGTGCCAGAACCTTGCATATGAGTCTTTCTGCCAACCCCTAGGACCACAGAATGGCTACTATCTGAACCCTGCATTCCATTTTATTTTTGATTTTCTTTGCTGCTTGAACTCTCAATGATTGGGGAAATCTCCCTATGCGGATCCCTTCAAAGGGGCCTAGGGTTTCTCTTGCTGCTGTCTATGTTTCTTGTTCATTTGGTTCGCCGCTTTGGGGGTAATATCCTACACCAGAGAATCCATATATAACCTCTACATAAGCCGCATTTCAGCCCACGTAACAATGTCATGGAGCAAAACAAGAACCTAAGCAAACAGATAGATAGACATATCCCGCATAAATCCCGATGCAACCAACCCCCACCAACGTAGATGCCCCCAAAAAACCTTTTTGCGTTTAGGGTTAGGGTCAAGGGCTTAGGGTTTACAGGGTCTTGTGGCTCCCAAAGGTAGCCACCTCATTTGCAATGAACACGGCCATGAGCCACGGCCTGTAGGCTATCGCCTGGCCATCTCGGGGGTCTGTTTGGAGGACCAGATTTTAAGGGTTTAGAGTTTAGGGGATATGGTGATTACAAGGGGATTCTCAGGTCCTTGTTGGGGATTATGGTTGTTTTCCAAATAAGGCGACCCCAAAATCCTCTACTCTAATCCTTATTATAGGGCAAAGGTATCCCTAATTTTGGGAAATCCCTACACGGAGGGATTGTTTTGAGCTTCTATCTGAGGGTTTCCGTACATAGGGGGCTGCTATATTCAACCGTGCTATGCACATGGACCCTTCCGCTGAAAGGGCCCGGAGTTGTTTCAAATTCTCATAGCGACAGCTTAGGTGTGAAACTGAAAATGTAGGCTAATATAGCTTCAGCTGGAGATTTCCCTCCTGCACAAAGATGGAAATTTACAGCGGCCTGTGGAAAGAACGACTGTCTTAGCATGGCTATTTGGGGCTACAAGTTCCACGGTCTCCTCGAAAAGATCTTAACACATATTCCCCTGAAACTTGTTTAAAGTCCTTCTCTGGGATGTTTGAAAGTGGACAGACTGCTTTTGAGTCTGGAGGTGCTGGAAGCCTTGTTGCACTCCATTGTACGTAGCGAGACGAAGCTAGAAAGCTGCACTTGGACTGCTTGAAGTTAGGAAGGTGGGACTTGTGCAAGCTCGTGTTCCCAGCTAACCCTTCACGAGATGATGCTATGCCCCGGTTCAAGAGCTTCAAAAACAGTTCCGACGAAATCCGGTCCTAGAAACGTGGTCGGAGTACTTGAAGGGCGCCTATGCTGTGTTGCATCTTGTATAACTTGTACGGCAGGTTCTCCCCAGAACGAACATGTAACCTGAAAAGTTCAACTTGCAACGTATTTTTTTGTAGCAAGCCATGCACAGACCCTTATATGTGTTCATCTTGCGACGTGCCCAGAAACATCTTATCTGACAAAGCCTCTGCATGGCTACTATTCGTGAACGGTTATACCTTCACTCTTCAAACATCATGTCTCGTCACGTGTGGGATTCTGCTCGTCCCTGAAGCCCAAGCAGCCCTAATGCCCCAAGCCTGACTTACTGTGGGTGGAAGAAACCTGGCACCATCCTATACACCAGACTATGGCATATTACCGTATACTAGAGTAGATTATAGTATATTATGGCATATTATAATATATTATGGTATGCTGGTATGCTATAATATATTATGGTATATCGTGGTATATTATGGCATGTGACCCAGGAATTGCAGTACATTTGGGATCTTAAGCGGTGCAAGGTTTGCTCCATCCACCGCAGCAAAGCAGTCACATGAATTCTGTGTGGTCGAAGCAGAACAGATCTGCTCCTCAATTGGGTAATACCTTCATTTCAGTCCATGGCGGATCAGGGCCTATGTTTCTGGGATCCACTGGAAGAAGCTTAGCAAGCCAGGCTTTAGGCCAGCACAGGCTTTGGGATTAAGCCTTGAGTCAGTCTTCACGCCAGTCCAATCCCTACCACGCACCCACCTCGTAGACAATCATGAGAATGTCAAACAGGAGAAGCAGGATGAACAGTTGATGCCTTGCCGACAACACTGTCACCTAGGCCCAAAGGCAGAATCACAGCTCAGGAAGCGAGATGGCATCTTAGTTAATAGTTTCCATTTTCTTTTCCACTATCCCTCTCATGATCCCTTTGTATAACCTTTATATAATCTCTATTTAACTGTTATCCCTATATAATGTTACATAATCCCTATTTAAGTTCCTTAACAATTAGAAAAGTACATAGACTCAAACCTTTCGGCTCCACATGTCTGCCTGCATCTGCTATTGCATCTTGATTCTCATGAGACCTGTTAAAGTGAACATGTGGATGTTGTTCCAGGAACATGAGGTATGGGCCTCTTAAGAATAGTAATACTAATATTGATAGGGAATAATAACAGCAGCAATAATAATAGTAATAATAGCAGTGTATCTTCACAACCTCCACAAGTTGGGATCCTGCTATCCTCATAGATATGTGTGGCCCAGGTTCTGAGAAACAACCACACGCCTAATGACTACAGTGGCTAAACTCCACTGATGTTACCCAGCTGAATAGTGTTTTCTTGGTGGTTGGACCTCGTAAGATCATATCCCTTACAGAAAATACTATACCCAAAAGGACGATATAATCTTACTCTACATTGGGTACCATAGTATTCTCGGCCATCAGGCAGTCATCGAAGCTCCTGAGCGCCTGGTCTGTTGCCAGCGCCAAGACAATGTGGTGGCTGTTATCGCAAAATTTCTACTCTCTGGTCCACATAGACGGCAATGAGGGTCAGAGGAGTCTCGGATGTATGCTCAGAAGAACAGCTGTGTGCAGAAAGTTGCTGCTCCTTCGGACGGACAAGCCATCCAGAGCCGTGCTCCAATGCAGGTCTCTTGCCTGCAACTGTAATCCAGTGATTGTCAAAATTAGCTGGCTCACCCATGTCTGATCTGCAAACAGCTCGGGTCTTCCCATCAGGGAAATGGGCCACCCCAGAATTGAGGACAGCGTCATACCAAGTGGAGAATCCAGTGCACAAACGCGACATTTCACGTGAGGAGAAGCAACTTTGCATGGAACCTGAAGTAGGGGCTGCAGCCAAAGCCCTCTCCTGCGCACCGCCATCATCTTCATTGCTCAAGCCCAAAGCGACATCACGGAAGCGCTTGCCCGGGGGCGTATCGCCAGTGGTGTCCCTAACGTTCGGCGGTGGGGCTTTTCTTGAGGTAACTTCTGCATCCGCACTGTTGGCAGCATTCACACTAACCCCAGTTGTTCCAGTTTGCCTGTCCGGATCGCTTTGCCTTGCATGGCTAGCAGCCTTTGCTGCGCGCTTGCATTGTTTCTTGAGTCTGCGCTTGGCTTTGACAGCCTCACGCCTCTCTTCTTCGCTTTGCACCAGGACGTCCACAGAAGCCGCAGTGCCTTTGGCAGTCTCACCTCGGCCAGTGTTCGGTGTCAACTCTGCAGGTCTCGCAAGGACGGAGACGACTGCAGCTGCAACGTCTTGCACAGTGCGACGAGGGGGCTTGGCCAAACAAGCAGCACGGACCGCTGCTGCCGCTCCTATAACTGTGGCACCGCAGAAAGGCCTACGGGGGGCTACCACAGTCTGCAATCGCTTGAGCCCTTTATTGGGTACCATAGTACCCCCCAAATAAAATATTACTCGACTATGACTCCCCCCCCTTCGGAGCCCGAAGGATGAACAACAACTTACACCACCTGAAGTCTATAGTACGGAAAACCGAAAAACCTCAGCCTCCTTTCTGAGGATCGTGTGATGCCTGCTGTGGACACTATAGTGTTCTCGAAGCTTCCATGCAAGGGCCCGAGTTTGGCAGATTTGCTGCTGGGTTTTTTGGTCCGCACACCTGGACGCCGCTTTTATTCAAACTCATGGATATGTCAAAGGAACCTACCCTCACCCCAACCACAAACGAAAAAGAAGCCTGCCTTAAATCGCTGTTGCCACGGTGCGGAGACACAGCAGAAGCCAATTGTTCGCGGCCACTCCGGCCGAAAGAAGTCTCTGTCTCTGGTCCTGAAGAACCCATCCATGGGCAAGCATACAAGAGAATTTACACTGCCCTTTTGGCTCTTCAAGGTAGTAGTTTCCATTTTCTTTTCCGTCATCCCTATATAACCCCTGATATACTATAACCAATAACCAATTGTCCCTATAAAGCCCCAACATAACCCCTGATATACTATAATATACTATAAGGTACCCTGGGCTTGATGGATGAGGCCTTAAAGCCTGAGAGGTGCAGTATAACAATCATGCACGCCGCATGACACAGACAACCTTATCAGCTACTACCGTTTCTCCTGTTGCCTCTTGCTGTTCTTATGCTTCTTCTGCTGCGCTACCTAACCTTGTGAGTGTGGCAGTGCTCTGTGCAAACTAGGGGAGTCCAGTCTCTTGCTCGCGCACACTGTGGGAGATTGAAACATTTCGAAGAGCCTGCACCTTCAAAATATGATCTCTCGCACCATCCCATTCATATTCCCAAATGTCCAGCTATCTATAATACCTTCAATATAGCTGGGAGTCAGAAGCAATTCGCATGCAGGTACCTTGGGGCCTAAGTATATTTCATGCGGTATCTGGACCCTTGCATTCTTCCCTTTCAATGTATTCCTTTAGGTGTCCCACCATGTAATAGTGTTACAACAGGAATAAAAGCTGACCCTAATATAGTTACCATTATCCCTTACAATCAATATTACTGGGTGGGGGGTCCGCCTAAAAGGGCTAACCCTCCCCCCCCCATTTCTTTTTATCCTTGGACCCTTAAGCCCTCAGGGATCGCCTTCTAAACCCTAATCTCTTCTCCCAGGCTGGGTCCTTTCCACCTGTAGCCCAAGGCCTCAGGGTTTCTTTTGAATAGGATTAGGGTTTTAATGATTAAGGTTTAGGGTGTTAATGATTAAGGTTTAGGGTTTTAATGATTAAGGTTTAGGGTTTTAATGATTAAGGTTTAGGGTTTTGGGGGGTTGACCCTTCAGGGATTTTAGGGACACATGAGCTATTGTCTAAATTCCTTACGGGGGATTATGTAGGGGAGTATTATGGGGGTTATTAATCAAGAGAAGAGAGATACCAGGAGTTTAGAGCATAGCTCACATCGAGAGCACAAAGGGGTGGCGTCTATGTCTCTATTGAAGGGATTAGGTAAAACTTGTTATTTGGTAGTTTCCCAGTAAGTGGACCCCATTATAGACCCCAGTATACTATAATCCTTAATATAGGAAGCCCGAAAAAAAAGTACACCTAAATTTAGGACACCCCCATCTCGAGCAACTCCCGCCTGTGCATCCCCATCGAATCCATGAGATGCCGCACTTGCGGCTGGGGTCGTTGGAAATCATGAAGGAGCCTTGCAAGGTTGATTTTTCCCAAGGAATTCGGTTGTGTTTTGGTGTAAAACATGTTAAGCTTTTGTTCACATCAGCGGTTATTTTTCTCAAAACCCTAAACCCTAAACTGTGTTTTTGGAGCTTTGTCGGCTTCATGGGAGTGTGAGAGCTTGTAGGGGCTCAGGGTTCCAGGGTCTCAAGCTCGACACTGAACAGCACGTGGGAACCAAATCCTATAACCCTAAATCCTAACCCCTAAAAGTAGTTTCCATTTTCTTTTCCATTATCCCATTATATAACCCCAATATTATACCATAGTATCCCCAATGTGAGTCTTCTTCCATCCCTCGCCGTTTTGATCGGGCAGAAGTATACGCCCCAACATATCCAACCAGATGCTCTACGATGTGACAGACCTTGCAGCCGACTAGTGGGAGCTATCGGAACTTCTGAAGGTAACGCCCCGCAGTCTTTTGTTCAGACACCCAAATTCAACAACTGAACCCTACACCCTCAAGCAAGTGCCGCAGAGACGCTGGATACGCCCGAGCCCGAGATGGTCCGTGGGTTATCCAGGATGCAGAGAGCATCCTGTCATAGGGTGCTTGTTTCTGACCGGCTGGATGACAACTTATTGGTATGGTTACCCAGTAGGATGCTATAGGATAATGAAACAACATGGAAACTATCATTTAGGGTTTAGGGTTTAGGGTTCAACATGTATCCTGCTCCTGTGGCCTGGGGGATTGGAATAGTGTATTTGACAACTCGAAAATTTACTGCACAGAGGATGAACGGCGATTCTAGTCATGCGGGCTTTGACATTACGTATGATGTTCGCCTGCACAACAACCCTAAACCCTAACACCCTAAACCCTAAACCCTAAAACCCTAAACCCTAAAACCCTAAACCCTAAACCACAAATCCTAAAGACGATGAGGCCTGAGCCCTAAAGCTCAGCAGAAAGAGACATCCCCACCTGGACGAACTCCTGGCCAGCAATGCACTGCTCCTTCAGCCTCAACTGGGTCCTACTCATAAATTACTTTACCATAATGGGTATATATAGTACTTAATATGGTTTGCCCAATATAGTAACTTAAATTAAGCTCCTTAACAGCAACCCAGTAATTCTAGGGGAACATGTTGGTGTTTCCATGCATGTAGCACATGCCCGCCTTACTAATACCAACTCCCGGAGGAGGGGCTTTCAATGGGAAAGTTTACATAGGGGATATGTAAGGTGTATATAGGTACCCTGGGAAGTTACATCAGGGGTATATACGCCTTGTGTAAGGCCCCTACATGGTAACTCCACTCCTTTAATTGCCTTAGACTCGATCTTCAAGTAGAGTCGGCTTGGAATACCATGAACTCGGACAAAGCTTGCTTGGAGGGCTTAGTTCCTGGCGTGGCTGTTGCAAGGGAATGCAGGGATGCATGAGGAGTTGTCCAAATTGCGGCGGCCCTGGTATAATACGGCCTCAAATAATTATACAGGCTATAATCTAAACTCCTTAAAGGGGTTATAAAGGGGATGATATACGGGAGTGTTATTGGGCCCATTAAGAGGGATACTAGGAGTTAAGAGTGTAGCTCATAGTGTATAGAATACCCCAAAGCCTTGTGGACAACCCCTGCAGGGGAGGCCATGAGGAATCACAGAGGGGAGGCAGATGAAGACGTATATACTGGGGATCCTATTATATACCCAAAGCCATATGAGCCCTAGTCTAAACTCCTAGTATCCCCATTAATAAGCCCTATAACAGTCCCCCTATATAGTCCCCTATATAACCCCCTTTAAGGAGTTTAGGCTACAGCTCATATTCTATCTACTTAAGGGGGACTATACGTCCTCAGAGCTTTTTCCAAGGGCCGCGCTCCGAGCTTCTCTGCTGCAGCCTCGAGTGCTGGAAAACTGTGGGCAGCCGTGGTTCAGGGTTTTGGGGTTTCGGGTTTAGGGTTTTAGGGTTTTGGGGTTTAGGGTTTAGGGTTTAGGGTTTTAGGGTTTTGGGTTTTGGGTTTAGGGTTTCCAGGGAGCATCGGGATGCCCAAAGAGGTGGATTCCAGGGTTACTGGGAAGGTCTCGAAGGTATGCGCCCCTCTTCTTACTGGTTCTTAGCAGGGAATGAGGGAACATAATCCCTATGAAATATATTCCCTTATTCCTTCCTAAGAGACCAGAAGGGGGGTGACAAGGCCAGGCACCATGAAGGAATATCACAAGCATTGTGTGCCGTTCTGTTGCTGGGTCGATCTAGCATCGATCGTACTGTTATGCGGCACATACAGAATCGAGGAAACAGATCATTGGATGATACCAATATCGTGCTGTTTACAGTATAGTCCCTCTTAAGTGGATAGAATATGGGGTATATAATGGGGATCACTACAAGTATTGGAGGGGAGGTTTGGACCGCATTGGGTGTGGCACGGTTTTGCAGCATGGGCCGGGGTTTGCTTTCTTGCTGGAAAGCTTTTCCGGCCTGTTAACAAAAAGAAAGCAGCCCAATGTGTAGTGAAGCCAGGTTGAAGCAAGCGTGCCAAGCAAAAATGCAGCTACATCATTTTCAACAGGCAAGTAGCGGACTGTGTCGACAGACCACATATTCGTCCCTGAGGCTAAGCTGCGCTATCTGCTATCGCAGCTGCACATATTCGTTTCTATTCAAGGGCTGTGTAGGCTCTTAGGCTACTTCATTACCAAGTGTTTCACGTCTCGCTGAGGCCAGCCAGCGACTTAGAGCATTCCCCATTTCGGAATCGGAAGGTTTTGAAAACGTCAAGGGGGTCACATCTTCAGGGCGTCAATGTGAGGGACACTCGCATTTTGAGAAAAGAGCAAAAGCAAACAGCTACGTTCCAGACATGGATTTTCCTCTGATCCATGGTAGTTTCCATCAACTCGGGGGTCCGCCTGTAGACTTGACCCTTGGTATAGGGACCCCAAAAAGGGACCCGTAATTTTTGTCAGACACCCGCATGATGCTGCAAAGCTGCGTCGCCATACGCGTGCTGTTCAGGCGATTGATGATCTCGTCACCTTGAAGGGAGGCGTCTACAAACTCCGAAACATTCCATCAAGTTCTGAAACCACGAGTCGCCGCAACAAAGAGCATCTTATTGAGACACACTGACCCCTGATTCCCAAATGTTCATCAGTCCAGCCACACACTCTCTTTCATCCTCACCTTGCGCGCGCATGATTCAAGCATTGCAAAGGCCCTAGAAAAGGGATACCAAATCTCCACACACTCATAGCGGCAAAATGCTTTACAAGGCACAGGTGGCTTCCACCTCAGCTAGGCTTGCAAGCTTGAGATTACACTTAGTCTACATGGATACATGCTTTCCAATACATCTCCTACATGAAGCTTATGACAGCGGCCGTCATACTCTCCTGGTACGTCTTACATATCCTTGGGGTCCCCAAGCTACCACTTGAAAAGCTCCCACATGGAGATTAGGCAGGGCCTGTACCTGAGCCCTAAACACCAAATGGTAGTAGCTTCCACTTTCTTTCTCTTCCATTCCGATATACAATCGCCATGACCCTAAAACCCTAAAGCCTAAACTCTATACCTATACAACCCCCATAAAACCGTTATATACCCTCAGCCGGAATGTAACCTCCTCTATTTGATATTCCCTTAACCCTATGTAACCCCAAATAACCCCTATATAACCCAAACATAACCTCTCCCTCTCTCTCTCTCTCTATATATATATATATATAGATACATCTATGCGAGGTCCAGCCACGGTGATACAGGAAGCCAATGCTGCGTCGAGCCCCTCGCGCAGCGGTTCCTTCTCTCAGAGATTTGAACGCATTTAACACAAGATGCGAGTAGTTCCAGCGTTTGGGGCCTTACTTAGAAGTCCCAAAACAAGAATTATGTTTTTCAGCCGTAGTAGAGGAACGCTCCTGAAACTCAGAAACACCTGATCTGATGCTGGGCTCGGGTCTAGCAGCCTCTTAAGTCACCCTGCCATAGTACTCGTTACTTGAGCAGAGCCCCCGGCTTTCCTGAACCATGGGAACTCTACAGGGATTCTATGGGGATTCTTTTGGGATTCTAGAGGGGTTCTATTGAGATGATACCCTTTGGCTGGGTTCTGCAGACAAAGCTTCAGGATCTAGGAGGCTCTGGGCGTAGATGTCCAGCCACTTGCGCGCGAACTTTTTAAACTGCTCATGCACGGCCGGATCGACATAGAGTTCCTTACCAGCAATTGCAATCACTTCGGTAGGTACGCCAAACAAAGAGCCCTTACCCAATTGATTAGCTTGACTCAGATATCGAAAGAAGGGCTTTGGCATAAGATAATTCCAACGTCTCCGAGCTGCTGTGTGATAGTACTTCGTACCTATCAGGAACCTTTCGAACTCCTCGCGGCTTGTGGTGAAGCAGCTCATGGCGAAGGCAGCAGCATTGCCAGTTAGGTCATCAATGACCTTGCGCATTTCCTCTTCAGGGCGCAAATGTCCAAATGTCCAAGCGATCGTTCTGTCCGTATGCTAGCATGTTGCAAGGCAGAGCAAAATCGAAAAGGTGATCAACGGCGCAGAAAAAACAATCGAGTTTGAGAATCGCTGGTCTAGCTCACTCTTGAAATTATGGGTTGACCCATATCCCTTAGTTAGCTTGAATTTGCCCCAAGGATTTCCCAAAATAGCCCTAATGAAGAGCGGGGTTCCGTGAGCTTAGGTTCCCTTCCTCTTGACCACTGCTCTGCGACCTGCAAATGCCGAAATCCGAATGATCCTTGCATCGTCTGATAATCCGTTTGAGAACTCAGTGTAGTACTACACATGAAGTGCAGCCACGTCCCTTTTGGATCTTTCGGAGCTCATCCCCTCCCCCTAGAAATGACCCCCGCCCAGCCCCTCATCACAAGCATATGTAGGACCACTGTAGGACCACTACATACTCAGGTTTTTTTCAAGGGTTTAGGGCTTAGGGGAATGGTTTATTTCTAGGCAGGGCAGGGGGCTTCAGTAGTTGAGAGAAGGGAGGAATTTGAGAATCATGGCCTTCACCTCGGCGCCATAATCCTTGACCAAAGACCTGGGTTGCTCTTAGGGAACTTACCACTTAATGGCATACATATATATATAATAATCAATAGGGTTTCCCCAACCTGGGATAATGGAAAAGAAAATGGAAACTACTATAATGGGTTCTATAGGGGTTATATAGGGGCATATATATATATATCTATATATCAATCAATAGGGTTTCCCCAATATGAGCCATAGTCTAACCTCCTAGTCTCCCCCATAATAACCCCTATAGCAGTCCTCTATATATTCCTTTATATAACCCCCTTTGAGGAACTTAGATGATAGCTCACATTAAGCCCTAACCCCTATAAACTACCCTATAATCATAGTTTCCATTTAATTTTCCATTTTCTTTTCCATTTGAACTATTAGTAGTAAGTGAATTTGAATTCCTGAACAGCAACCCAGGGACTGCACAGCCTGCTGGGCCGTCTGCATGTGCTCCTCCAATGAGCCTGCCGGGTTTTATAATCCCCCCTTCAATAAGGGTTTAGGGTTTAGGGTTTAGGGTGGGGTTATTTGGGGATAATGGAAAAGAAAATGGAAACTACTATATTGTAATAGGGTATATATTGGGGTTATAATCCCCCTTAAATAGATAGGATATGGCTTCTGGTATATTATAATCTCCCCATATACCATACTTCTATCTACTTAAGGAGGACTAGGAGTTCAGGAGTTTGCAGTTCAAGGGCTGAGGCACTAGGGGCTCTAGTATAGGGATAATGGAACAGAAGAGGGTTCAGGGTTTGGGGTTTAGCAGTTGATAGAGGAAATCCCACACCACCCTAATATATGGTCGAGGTGCCGTATATTTCTTGAAATCAGCGTAGCTCAAGGGCTGTTGTCATCATTCCTGCTACTATTACCATGATTACTCCTGCCTTGCTACTATTTTAGTATCACCACTATTCCTACTATTGCTGTAACGATATAACGATGAGTACTAATTTCCTGTGTGGTGGGTGACAGATCTCCTGCTCCGACATGTTCCGACGCTGGGATTCGGTGGCCAGGGCACACATAGGATGACGCGAGGCTGAATTAGGGTTTAGGGTTTAGGGCCCTTGTAACCCCTCTGTATGGCATCCCAAATTTGCAAAGAATGAGCGACAACTTTGATTTATTAGGAATTTCAGATCTGCAGTTCCTCATCTGGTTTTTCTCCTTATAGGTGATCTTGTGTTGCTGATGTCGACAAAACATATGGTCTTGTTCGGTATACTGGAGTATGCCTCTGGCGGCTGATTTCTATAGAACACATGAACCATCTTGTTCAATTCGCGCGCCCTATCTACGTCCCGAAGGAACGGCTGCGCATATAGTCTGACTGATGGAACCAAAGGGCTCGCACTTGCCTACCAAGCCTTGCCATATTGGGAGGTTGCTAGGCAAACAAAGCAATGTGGAAACCTGAAGGATAAGTAGGTTGTCCACTTGAACATGCTTACTTGATAAAGCCTCGGGTAGAGATGTTGCGCTCTTGGCCCTTTCGGGTTTTAGTGTCCAAAAGTCCGCTCTCTGCAAACCCCAGCACAAAAGAATCCTGATAACAGTCGTCGAAAAGTGGCCTGCTGCTCGATTAAGTTAATCTAACTTATCAGAATATGGATACTCAGCAGATGCTATGGTTCCTTGCTGTGGTACCCCAATCTATTTAGGTCCCTTAGCAGCAACGGGACACACCCCTGTGGCACACTTTGCCTTGATCGTACTCGCGGATAAACTGCACGAACATGTAGTTGCCTTGGGGAGGCACTTGAGCCTAGTCTAAACTCCTCGTATTCCCCTTAATAACCCCTATAATTCTCCCCTATGTAGTGCCCTATATAGCCCCCCTAATGGAGTTTAGACTATACTTGTTCTTGAGGATTTGGGGTAAAGGGCGACGGAGACTCTCAAAGACAGCAGCCGGACAATCCCAATATAACACCAATATAACCCTAATCTCTGCATAACCCATTATAGTAGTTTTCATTTTCTTTTCCATCATCCCAATACAACTCCAATATATGGACACGAGACGCAAAGGAACGAAGTGAAAGCCAATTGCGTTCGATGGCGCTCGGAAGGGCCACTACCAGCGCCAGGATTTGTCGAACGCAGTAGGGTGATGCGCCTTTCACGCCAAACTTCCCACATGACAGCGGGAGGCAGGTTCTTCTCGAGGGCGGCTCATGACAAAACGTGGAACAAATTCATGTTCCCTGACACAATGACAATCCTTGTCCTCTTCCTTGCAAGCTACACAGCATACCCAGAAGCTCATAGGTTGAAGCCTCAACCTTCAACCTCAGCCCTGGGCTTTGAAGACAGCGAGCCCTCCGTAGAAACCCTGAGGTCGCAGCAGGTCTCGCTAGCAGCCACCACATAAATGGAGAAGGCAGTGAAAACAGTGGTTGTCACCACGCCCAGCAGCCTTGGCTTGGCTTTCTATTGCAATGCGACATGCCGTCATGGGTACGGTGAACTACCCAGAGGTGTAACGTACTGGTTCTCAGTAGGGAATAATACTGTATAGGGATTACTCGGGATTATCTTCCCCTATTCCATACTAAGAACCTGTAAGCCGTAAGCTAAAGAGCCTGGATGTACAGGCCAGCGGCCAACCTTTTCAACAGACGTTTGCTCCAGCAGGTGCATCCAGGAGAAGACGAAAGAATTCGGTGCAACTGCGGCCGTTGGTAGTTGATGGTTTTGGACGTAGTGACACAAGGAGGATGGGTACTGAGCCTGAATATGAGATGAAGTTTGATGGAGCACTGGGTAGTTGTAGTCATCCTCATCAACATGACACATGCTATGGGTACATGCCGAAATAGAACTTCCCGTATGCCCTTGACAACACGAAAAATTCTCAGCGCAGGCATCCCCCACCTTTGCCCCCAGAAAACAAAACATGCCACCCAATGTTAGCGATATCCGGGCTCGGATTTTGGCAGTCCAAGCGGCAGAATCATGTGGAGCCAATCCTGGCATGATCCTTGGGGCAGGTGTCAGAGAAGCAAAGCAGCTCTACTGTTTCCCCCGTTTTGCTTGAATGTCAACTGCTCAAAACCTCTTGCTGATGGCCCCCAACACCCAACCCCTGAAATCAAACCCTGTCAGCACCCCAAACCAAACAGTCGCAAGCCGCTCAAGCGCAACGTGCTTCACCAACATGTGCGCATGATCACACATCCAGGTATGTGCAACCCTGAACCCGAGGCTAACAAATCCCGGCAACACCTAGGAAGCACATGGGTTGGTGATGCCATGTGCCCAGTTTCAAGGGTATGTCCACAGTTTTTGAGGACTAGCAAGTCCTTCAACCACTTTTAGAAGACCTAAAGAGACCGTTTCAAACATGCAAGCATTTCTCAAGAATCCTAGATTTGGAGCTGGACGCCAGCGCCTGCTGAGTCACAACTCCTACTAAACATGATCTGCCAAGTGAATTGAATTCTGTGCGACTGCTACGGCATTCGATCAGGATTTTTTGTTGAGCTTTTTGTGTTGGTGGTAAAATCATGACGCAGGCCCTTTCAATCAGGGTAGTGATGGGGTTTTAAGAGATAAGGAAGTGTCCAACTTCGTCCAGAAATTCGGCAAGTGGCGCAGACTCTGCGGCACGCAAGGACAGCATGGTGCAAAGCAGTTGCACGGAAAGAAGCCTCAGACACTCACAAATACAGGTGTAATGCTCAGACATATTAGTATTGCTCAGCAAATGCCCATATACATGTGTGTACATATATACACCCCACCCCCAAGCAATAGCCCTAGTAGGGTCCCATTGTTTGTGTCTGTCAAGTAGAGACAAAGAATTCTGAGAAGTCCCGGAATCGACGTAGACATGCACTGCTCAGGATTCTGCTCTGATGTATGAATCCCCTAAAGCAGAGGTTTCTTGTGGAGGTTCCCCCATAAACTCGGAACCCGAAAGACCAGGTAGACACAAGGAGTCGACAAGCAGAGTCCAATGGAACTTCCCCTGCAGGGGCGTCATACCCCAAAATGGGGTCATTGTATGCTTCATTGGTGCTCTTGTCTGCCACGGAGCATGGAATCCTCATACAAAGACTACAGCATCCTTCGGAAAGGGGTCTGTCCTTGGAGGGTCATAGGGGACTTAGTGAGTGGGTTAATAATGGGGATAAGAAGATTATATGGCTTATAGGGGTTGTTGACCAACTTACTCAGTCCCCATGACCCTGCAAGTATGGGTCTCTGTGCAAGTTTCTAGCGAATGTAAGCGCCGCCAAGCCGCAGCTGTGCACTTTCGTGCAGCAGAGGCAGTCACAGCGACATGCACAGCCAGATTCGGGCATCTTTTGCTAAAGATTTAAGGAACTTTCTGTGCAGGGCTACCATGAAATACGATACACAACTCCAAGCTCTCTCAACGCACAAAGGAGCTGTATGCTAAATGCTTCGTTCTCCCGTTGTGGCAGGTTCGTCAGATTTGCTCTGCGACCCCAAAGTCACTGCAAGCTACTGGCTGCTGGGAAACTTACCACTTGCAAGCTGAAAGCAGACACCGACTCATACGGCATGGGACACGTAGCCGGAAATCAACGACTTGTTTGTACCGCATCGACAGTTCTGATGATGTTTAGCAAGCAAGCCCAAGCTTGTGCTGCGGCAGATAGCAAGCTCGCCTGCAGCGTGTTATGCGCACGAGACATGTTGCATGACCTGCGGTATGCCCTACATATGCAACGTATGTGTCATTGTTTACATGGGGCCCACATGTTTCTAATGAGTGTAGGGGGTTAAGACTGTGCCTTCCCAGATCAAGAACTTTGGCTGCTACGAGGATTCGAAGCCCTCTTTTCAGAGACACCCCCAAGTGGGTGGTGGGTTCCCCCATACCAGGCTCGCATAAGGGTAATGGAGCTATATCATCTCTATCTAGGGCTCCTTTAAGGGCAACTACCTGATAACTGCCCATCAGGGGGTTCCTTGATCTTTTGAACACCTATGCTGCTACCAACTCTTCCACCAGGCTCAAGTGGAAGTTCTGAGTTGCGTGCAGAGCTCGCGCACACTGTAGTAGGATGGAGAGAACCTGTCTGGTATAGCGGCAAAAGGTAGCAGGGCAGATCTCTGCATAAGAAGGATGGGAAATCGGCAGCTCGACATGAGTGCGCTCCTGAAAGATTCCTGCCCCGGATTATTTCTTAACAACTGCATACCTTCAGAATCACATGAAATTCACACAGCCAACTTTTTGAGTTTCTATGCTAGTTTCCTGGAGAATAAGCCAAGTCTGAAGGGCTCCAGACAGTCTGCACAACCTTTTGGGGGGGTAGAATTGAATTAATGGAAAAGACGAGGAGAGATGAAAGGGAAGCTGGGATTACATAATCACTGCTTCAATTTCATCTTCCATTTTCTTGTCCATCTGATTCTCCATGTTCTGGGTAATATCCCTGGATACCCCTATTTTTTACAAGCTCTATAAACATGGCAGGGTTCCCTCTAGCCGCGTTCGTGGAGACAGTATGGAACTCATAGGGGCTTGATACACCTTCAAGAGTCCTCGGTACCCACTACTGGGTGGGGTGGGTGGGGGATTGACCCAACCCTAAGCCTCCAAACCCCTCAGCCCCAAAACCCTCAACCCCTCGACCCCAAGACCTCAAAACCCCACAACCACTAAACCCCAAAACCCCAA
>CAJNIZ010015669.1:127696-149842 GCA_905231905.1 Symbiodinium pilosum
ATTAAGCGTTTAGGGGTTTAAGGTTTTAGGGTTTTAGGGTTTAGGGGTTTAGGGTTTTAGGGTTTTAGGGTTTTAGGGTTTAGGGTTTTAGGGGTTTAGGGTTTAGGGTTTCGGGGTTCAGGGTTTACGGGTAGAAGCGCTTAGGTAGATGTTTCTCTAGATTGTGGACCTCAAGCATGCCTCAAACAGGCGGCACCTAGTATTGTGGGTGCAACAATGGGACTCTAATTTGGGAAAACCAACCAATCACGTAGTTCTTGAGATTTGAACCACGGGCCCCTAGTATTTGCCCTTAATCCTGGGATCCTTGTATACTTATCATATACCCCATAAAACCTCTAAATCCAAACTAAAGGATCTGTAGTTAGGAGCCAGAAAACCGGTCAGGGTTCGTATTGCGGCCCATGGTAAACCTTACCCCCAGAACCGCCCTTACCGTCGGCCCCTTTTTGATCCGAGCCTTTCCCGGTACCACTACCCTGTTCCCCAACTTTCTTGAACCCTGAACCCAGAACCCTAAACCCTGATGAAGGAAACATGGTGGAATCTAATATACTAAAAATTATAGTACTGAAAATGTTATACTACGAATAACACTAATATTAATAGTAATGTTTTTACTAATAAAATGAAATCAACATAATAACTACCCATGCAGCCTGAGGATGAGACAAGCTCTTTCGCTTGCGAACGAGGCTTGCGATACCATACGACCTCACGAGGTTAGGGTTTCGGGAGTTATTCGCGTGCAAATGGAGGAATATAGGAGGGCACTGCATGATGGGGGAAAAGGGTAACTACATACAAAAAACTGGAGGGTTCCCAAACTTGCGACAACCTGAAACAAGACAAAAGCAGCCTCCCAACAAAAGGATCCGCAGAAAATGAGACCCTTGTCTTTCAGAAACCCTCCTTTATATGGTGGCTTGTGATGTATAGGGTTATATTGGGCTGTGGGGCTATGTAGGGTTATGTAAGGTTTTAAGGCAAAAAATCGGAGCCCGTTTGGGGAGTCCGCATAGCAAGGATTCTATTCTTCTGGCGCTTATGTTGGGATTCCCTGTTTATGGACACTGCCATACGAGTGTGACACCGCGGCGGATCTTGGGGGCCTGGATTTAAATTCTTCGTGGGCGGAGTAATCGGCCCAGAAGCGGGTTCAAGGTTTATGGGTTGGAGTTTACAGTCCCCCTTAAGTAGATAGAACATAGACCCCAGATTCACTCTACTTAAGGGGGACTATAGGTTCTGGGCTTGCACAGTTTCTCATTCACAGTACGTAGGCTGGAAGGCCGGCGATCATTCCTCTGTCATACTCATATCTTTGCTGATGCACCTTTATCAACTCCCCGTAAAAACGCTCTGAAAATCACCAGGCCAATGTCAGGGGCTGCACCACTTGAAGAATACATTTTCTTGTAAAGTTGAAATGTTCAGCTTACACTTCAGCGGGTACTATGGCATCCCTATCTAAAACGCTATTCATATATTGCTTGTAAGGCAAGTGCCGAGGTTGCACCAAACAGGCTGAGGCGAGGTCCCACGACCAAGTACCCTCACACGCTCAAACCTGGGTTCAAGGGACTGGTGTCAAGCCACAGGCAACCTACTCAAGTGAGGGTTGTCACTTTGGTGGCTCAAGCAAATAAGATTCATTTCCTCTTGTTCAAGACCACTAAAAAGAGCCGTACTCTCTTGCTGTATCTTGGGGCACTACCCAGGTGGCTAAGCTACGACTACCCCAGAAGTAAGGGGAATTCAGTAGCATCCTTGTGCTTAAACTCTCTGTCTCTACGTCTTCCTGACAAAGCAATGGGCTTCCGCGATCGAATGGCCTGAGACCTACTCCATACCCCATCACCGACGCAGCGCAACCCGCAAAGTGTGGATAATCTGAGGTCAGCGCGTGCACTAACGCTAAGCTATGACAATTATTACTACCCTCGCAATTTGCAACCGTCGTAAGACAGGTAATAATCATAGAGTAACCATATTAATACTAGTATGAACAATAAAAAGGCAATAACCATGGTAACCATGATAATAAGGATAGTAATGATATCACTAGGAGCTGCTCGCAAAGCATCTTGCCATTGGCAGCAAAGCTAGCGGCAATTAACGGCTTCCGAGTACCAAAGTACTGTTTATATCAGAAACCCTGCATGACCTTAATGTACCATGGTACCCTAATTCCTAAAGTTTAGGCTACTTAGGGCCATGCATGATTTTTAATATCTACCGTAGTATGCACTGCAGTCCCAACTAATCTAGTAGGTGTCCACATCTACGATGCTGTATAGGCAGCTTGCCCTTTGGGCCTAGTAATCACAGAATCGGTATTTCCACTAACGAATACGCATAGACTGTAGAACTATCACGCAGGGGCTTGTTTTAAGAAGATCGGATGCCCAAGAACAACAAAAACTCTAAACCCTTAAGTTCCTAAACCCTAAACCCCAAATAGTAGCTTCCATTTTCTCTTCCATTATCCCTATAGAACCACTATATATGGGCGGTTGTCAAAATTATGGTCCCTTTTTGCATCCCTAGTATAATACGGCACCTAATATTTAGGGTACCCAAAAAAAGGATCATAATTTTGACAACCACTCATATGAGGCTTTGAGGACCAGGCTGGTTCATTGACCCATTCAGCAGCACAGGATGGGCAGTTAATTAGGAACAAATCATCGGACCTTGTGCCAAAATTTGCTACGCTGCGGAGAAGCGAGTCTTGGGCATGTAGAGGACAGCTTCCTGGCAATGGGGGGGAAGCATTCCTTGAATTAAACTTGTATGTTCCGGTAGCTGTGATCCTGTTGTGTGTGTGTGTGTGCCGGCTTATGAGGGCGGGAAGAGAAGATGTGGCAACCGACTCTGGGTCTTGGATGCGGTATGGGGCTTCTATCAGTAATTCCTCTAGGCATGTCCCTGGACACTAACCTTGGTGTCCATGCGTGTGGGAGCCAGCCTATCTTAGACATGAGCCATACTGTAGTTAGGGCATTGCAGAAGCATCCTTCTTCTTTTTTGAAGCCAGTGAAACCTCGCCTTAGGCGATTGGATGTCGCTGAATTGCGATTCAGCAGTGTGTGTCTCTGGTGAGAAGACCAGATGGGAGGACTCGTTGGCTATCTGTCGGGACCAGGTTGAAACCCAGAAGCCTTGTATTTATGTAGGGATAATGGAAAACAAAAATGGAAACTACGTTTTAGGGCCTAGGGCTTAGGGCTTAGGGTTTAGGACCTACAGTCTACACTACAAACATACCAGTACTTGTTGTGAAGATTACAATACTGTTTGCTACATCAGGCACGGGTCACTCATCGCCCGCTCCAGCCTCAGTTCTTCAACACACCTAAACCCTAAACGCCAAACCCTAAACCCGAAAGCCTAAACACCTAAACCCCAACCCTAAACCCTAAACCCCAGACCCTAAACCCTAATCCCTAAACCCCAGACCCTAAACCCTAATCCCTAAACCCCAGACCCTAAACCCTAATCCCGAAACCCCAGACCCTAAACCCTAATCCCTATGTGATAAAGGGCCAGGCAAAGGCTCTGGCGTGCAAGGCACAAAACTTGCAGAGCGGTTTATAGGGAATATATGGGGTTGGTACAGGGTTTAGGGTTTTAGGGTTTAAGGGTTAGGGTTTTAGGGTTTAGGGATTCTGTGGGCTTTGTACAGGGATTATCTTGGGTTCACACAAGGGTTATATTGGGCCTATATAGGAATTATATGAACGTTTCCATTGCAGGGCCTTCGTTGGTTCCAAAAGTTGTCGCCTATATGATTGTGCGACGAACGATGATTACAAGGATAATTATTTTATCCACAACCACTCTTGCAAGACCTTTGGGAAACCCACATTCGATTTTTCACATTCCATGTTTTTCTCCATTTGATTCTCCATTATTTGAGGTAACATCTCTATATGTTATAATATACGCCTTTTGTGTGACCTATAACCTACTAAGCCAGATGTCAGTAAGCAAGCCATCTACCTCAAAGCCCTGCGCCTTGCGCCTCTCATTCTGGGTGAGGGTTTAGGGATTGGGGCTTAGGGATTAGGGTTTAGGACTTAGCGTCTCTTTTGTTTTAAGGGTTTAGGGGGTTTAGGGATGTGGGATTGAAGGTTTAGGGCTTCAGGAGAAGCCCCAGGTCCCCAAAATCTTTTCACCCGTATGCGCTAAGCCCTACATAGATGGTAGTTTGCACAAGTAGGTTGACCCCAATGTAGACCCGCAAATCCTCTAATCCTTATAACGGGCACCCATCAAAAAGGCAAACCTGATTCTTGGAAACCCTAGTCCCTCTGGACCACCAGACTTGCTTTACTACAGCTCAAACTCCAGATAGTAAAGTATTTTACCATGTTGTTTTCCAGTGCCGTATATAATCCACATATGGACAGAGAACTCACAAAAAGCAGGTCAGACAACTAAGCTCCGGGCGCTAGTTGCTGGCGGTCAAACTCGCGCTTGTTCCTATCCTCGATCACCTGTGCAAGTCTTGCCAAACCCTAAACCCTGACCCCTCAACCCTAAACCATGTCAGACAGCCAGGTAAGCTGGCTCCTGAAAGGCCTTGGATCAACTTCAGCATACTTCCCTCTTGCCCAACCTTATATGAGAGGTCACCATTGTGCTGAACCATGGAGGCGACAATCTGAAATCAAATCTCCGCTTTGCTGCCACCAACCTTTAAGCAAAGAAGAACCCTAAGATAGATTCCTAAGATAGATTCCCCATCAACTGCAAAAAAAAGCCTTCTGAGGTTGATACCCCCCATGACCCCCAGAAGCCCGCCAGGAACCCCGCCCCTCCTAAACCCTAAACTCTAAGGTTGAAGTCATGGGCCCCTAGCATGGGCCCTTAACCTTGGGATCCTTATATACCTACTATATACCCATATGTACCCTTAAGGGTCCCTAGATTCCCCCTAAAAGGTCTAAGCGCCCATAGTAGGGGCCCATACTTCTAACCTTCTACAAGCCAGACCCCGAAGTTGGAACTTCCAAAATCCACAGGTTTTCTCACCTTTGCGGCTCGGGTGTTCGTCTTGTGGACGTCCTTCCCCATCCCCAAGGCTCATAACGCCAAGGAAAGCTCTGAAGATGATACGTCTGAGGCCCCAATATGGGCTCTTAGTCCAGGGGTCCTTATGCGAGGAGGTTCCCAAAGTTGTGGGTACAGTTTTGCAGGTCCCCATCATGAAGGATTACAACTTTTGGGTCTATATTCATATGGAAAATGCCGTGTTACTAAGGGTCCATAATTCTGACCTCAGAATGGCTTTTCGGGCTTGCAGCTTAAGGTTTGGGCTTCCCTTGCCACCTGGCTACTTCTCCGAGTGGGGGCTTCCCTTATTCCACAAATCGACATGGTCCAGGGCCGGTTTAGGGTTTAGGGCTTTTAGGGTTTGGAGTTTAGGGTTCAAGGGAGTCCAGCGACTCAACATCCCCAATCCCCCAAAAGCAGGTTCATGTGATCCGGAAAGTGTCATGGCCTCGTCGGCATGAGGCAGAACTGCTGCAAGTTGCCGGGAAGATGGGTTTTAGGTAGACTACAAACAATGGCCCTTTAAAGTCACTGGACTTCTAGGAAAAGATTACAGACCCTGTTTCATTCCTCCAGGCGTCAAAGTTATATGACTGAGAGGTAACATATCCCTGACCCCTATACTGTCCCCATCTAACCGCTTGCAATAATCCCTAACACTCTCCCCATACGGTGCATACTAAGAATCCGGCATGGCCCTAAGTACCTTATACCTTATGGGATTCTAGTCTACTATGGTCATGCAGGATTTTTAGTAGTGTGGACGGCGCAGGTGTCCTTCATGGCTTTGAGATGCTTCTTGCTCTGAACATTGAACCTGCCGTGCGAAGCGTCAAGGGGTTAGGGTTTAGGGTTTAGGGTATAGGGAAGGGGTACCGCAAGCAAAGGGACAAAGGGGCACTGAAACAGTGGAGAGGCTAGGGGTGGGGGGGTGGCCAGACCCTTTAATCAAATGTGCTATGCCACTCCTTTGACTGTGAGTATTTCAAGTATCTACGTACGGAATCTGGGAGCCTGCCCCTAGAAACCCAGAGTTTAGGGTTTAGGGTTTAGGGAGACTGTCTCAATATACTGATATACTGAGGCCGCGTGCATCCGATAGCCAATGCCAAGACCAATGCTTCGTGATCAGACGCCGTGACACACAAATCATGAAACTTTGCACTCAAAAATCCTAAGCCCTAAACCCTAAACCCTAAATAGTAGTCTCCACTCTGTTTCCACTCTATTTTCCGTTATTCCATATACACCCCAATATTACCTCAATGGGGAGGCTAAATGCCGTTGGCATATGCATCAGAGCCACAGAGTACATCGTTCAACGAACACGACATCTGCTTTTAACGACTACTTTCATGAGCCCTTTATGCCAGGGAAGCCTTCGCAAGCCAATTGCCATCTAGCCGTGACTTCTGTAATATAGGAATTTACACCTTTTTTCCCGGTTGTAATATAAACTTAAGCCCCCCCTTCATCCCGACAAAACCGCTAGATCATCCCATTTTCCATTTCAGTTTCCATTTGATTTTCCAGAAACCCCGAAATAATCCTTATCTAACCCAAGCTTATTTTGAAAGACCTTCTACCCGGGCCAAGAAGCATTGAGCCTTTACCTGGCCTTGCGTCCTTAGACCCCCAGCCCTACACTCTAAATCATAGATTTAGGTTTTAGGGTATAGGATCTAATTCTCCAAAGCCTAAAACCTCAACTCTAACCCCAAAATTCCAACCCTCAACTCCCAATCCCAAACTGCAGACTCTAAAATGTCAACCCCTAAACCCTCGAACTCTTAACCTTAAACCCTAAACCCGAAACCACAAGAGTCCAGCCCTTGCACTGCTCCACTGCACCTGCGTTCAGCGCGCAGCCTCAGGTCCATTTCTTCCGTGAGAACACACATGAAGAGTTTAGGGTTTAGAGTTTATAGGGTTTAGGGTTTAGAGTTTATGGTGTTGAGTTTAGTTTTGTTTTGCAACCCCTCGTTGTTTCTGCCTGCCACGTCTTAGAGTTTAGGGTTTAGGGACCATCGTGGCAGCAAGAACAACAACAATCGTAACACATGGTAATAACATGTGACAGTAATCGGAGATAATAATGCGAAAGTAACAGTGATAGTACTAGTATGTAATAGTCTTGTACAGTACTAGTAAGTGTTATAGTGATTGTAGCAGTCGTTGTGATGAGTAACTGCAGTAGTGTAAAATAACTATATACTTGCCACAAACACCACACAGTCAAATTACAAGCAAAACTGACCATGATAAGTCATATATGACAACCTCATATGATACCTGAACCGTGTGAAGCCCTCCATGACGTATAATCCCTGACACTCCTCTTTCCATGTATGATGAACCACTGATGCCAAAGGTGGCATGTGGGATATCAGCATTGCTGTGTCAAGCGGTCTTGCCGGGCTCCGTGCTCATCAAGCTCGTTCGTCTCGGCTGTTGCCCGCCGGCGGATGGCATCGTATGCCTGCGTTAGGCAGGAGCTTGCAGGCAAAACTCAGAAGACTGCTATGCGAGCAAGGGCAGTTCCCAACTACAAAGCACCTCAAGGCCCACCGGGCCTTAGACTGCATTGCTGCTGCGCAAGAGCATGCACATGCGCATGGTGTGTCAAAACACCTCGAGACCACTGCTCCGTTGCACTCATGCACTCTCAAGATGAAGGGGAACAGCACTGATAAAGTTGGTAGTCGTAACCGCAAACACGCAAACACAGACGTCAAAACACCCATGCAACATAAGGACCCTATCAGGCAGGACAGAAACAAAAACTGTTGCTTGACTTACAATCGTTGTGGCATCATGCATCGTGGCCGGGACAGTGATCGTGGTGGTAGCGCTGGCGGTGGCCGTGGCCGTGGCGGTGGGGGTGGCGCTACAGTGCAACTACTCTTCAGCTGCGGATCGCATCATCCGAACCACATGCCTCCCGCTGCCGCAGCTGCGAGAGCTTCTCCCTTAGCATGCTGAGAATCTGCAGGGTTCTTGGCAGAATTTTTGGGGACCTAAGCAAGTACACCTGGCAGTTGAACCTGAGCACTGTGGCCCCAGTATTTCCAACAAAACATGCGGCCCTTGCTATTTGCATTGCTAAGATAAAGGTGCTGATCTTGGAGCATCCACAAATGCCCGGAATAGTACAAGCGAGAGCGAGAGATCACCATGAACGATTCAGTGTGCCCAATGTGGCCCGTACACCTTTGCCGGTGCATTGCGTAATCGTAATCCTCTCCTTGCCCAGCCCCTCCTTAATCGGCGTTTTCGATGTCTAGGCCATCACTTTGTTGTCATCGTCGCTGCTAGCTTACCGTTTCGCATGCTGCCATTGGTTGCAGAAAGAGCCAGATGCTTCTCACCCATGTTATTCATCGCCTCCGCTGATAATAAACCTCCCACACACCCCCTAGTAAGGAATGGAGGTGCATGGAGGTACCATTTGGGGCAGGGGGTTGTTTTGAGAGGAAGGCGTTATGCCCACTACAGTCCTATCCTTGCAATCTTTCAGTCTTCATGCTCATACTAATCTACTACGAAAGTCACACCGTCTTCGAAAAGAATTACTCACAGAGGTCTCAGGTTGTCACTTAAAGAGAGCCATATGAAGCATTTTATATGAGGACTATATCCGGTTGGCTGAAGGATTTATATCAGGGGTCGTCATATAGGGGATTTAATTGTCAGACCCTCCCCGGGTCTGGGTTTGGTCATAGGTATGCCCACACGGAGAGAAATAACTGGTTGCCGCGGGCTGCACGACGTGAGGTCCCTGTTTTGCTTTAAGCCCCAAACGGTCATCATGAAACCGTGTGAAACTCAACGCCTACACGCTGAGACCCCAGAAATCCATGTACAACCCCATATCACCATATTATATCATATCATATCACCAAAGTGTCGCTATACAGCCTTCAAAGGGTCCCTAAGAGTACCCAAAAGTCCCTGACCTAACACCTGGTTCAGGGGACTCAAAAGTTAGGATGAAGGTAGGTGGGTTCAAGGACCCTTAGTATATACCCTACTATATACTGGGGCTTATTTCCTATACCCCACCTTCCTTCATCCCACCTTTTGAGCCCTTTGATTGGTCTGATCCCCATTTTTCTGTCGCGTCTTCTGTTGCGCGTCTTCCGCCTAGCTGGCTCCGATCCTCAGTTGCCCTTGCCGCCGCCCTGGCAAGGCTGGGGGTTTCGGGGTTTTAGGGTATAGAGTTTAGGGTTGGGGGTTTAGGGTTTAGAATGGTTTAGAGTTTGAGTTCAGGGTTGGGGGTGTAGGGTTTAGAGTCAGGGTTGGGGTTTAAGGTGTCGGGGTTTAGTGTTCTGAGCTATAGAACCCACTAAGCGTCCTATGTAGACAGTCGTATTTTGAAATTTAGAAGGGGGCAATATGGAGCTCCCTGTTGATTTTCGGAGGTGGGACCCTAAAGCCCGAGTGATCGTAAAATAAAAGCCTTGAACCAAAAACCCAATCTCAGGGAGTTGTTCTTTGTAACCTCAGGTTACGAACCCTTGGGCTCCGTTCTCTAAATCATGAAATACAAGCTGATATCGCCCTCAATAGGGGTCTTTGAGAACAACACAGTGGTTGCCTGAAGTATTTTGGGATTACTTTCGGGGCTGTGGGAGTGATCATGGGGGAAATGAGTGGAATGGTTGAAGTTCAAGGCGTAACCAAAAGCGATCCCACAGAATTGAGCAAGTTTCTTGCTGCTACCCGTATTTCCTGAAATGCGTGTTTTCTTTTTGGGTACTCCTAAATACCTCTCATTAGCAGGAGGTTCTGGGGGCAGGAATTCCAGAAGCATACAGTTAGGGCCATTCTGCAGATTCTAAGGATGCTAGTCAATGTTCCAAAAATTGAATTAAGGGTCTATAGGGTTTAGGGTCAATGTTCCAAAGATAGCTAAAGGAATCATTGTTTGCCTATAGCACTTGTCCTTGGCTGAATTTGTACAATGACGTCATCTCTCTTTGTTGAAGCCGTGTTGTATCGGGGTTATATGGGGATTATGTAGTGGCTATAAAGGGGTTATATACGGATGATAGTAGGCTCGATTTCTTCTGAGGCAAAGACAATAGTACTGCATATGTTTGCAACAGAATGTTCCATGGCAATGAAGGACAGAATGCCTTCCCAGGATAATTCCCATAGAAAAACAGCGCGGAGTTAAGATAAGGTCAAAGACTAGTTAGTTTCTGCCCCCCTTTCTCGGATTGCCCAAGTCGGAACCAGCTTGCCCCTAGCACAAGGCTGTGCCAACATGAAGAGCCTCCCTCCGCTTTCATCGCTCGAACGAGCACCAGAACCCACAGCAAACATGCACAAGGATGCCTTCTGTGGTGGCTTGTAGACGCGTCCTGCTCCAGCAACAGCGGCTGAACATGAGTACCGTGTCTGCCGCCAGTGCTAGTGAATGTAAAAAACCGTGGTGGCCAGAGCAGTACAACTATGCGGAAGACTGCCGAGTTGGCTCTCAATGTGCTGAGGATACCACTTGCACATTCAGCTGGATTCACGGGTGAATGTTGACGTATTGGCCCGATTTCCGCTCAAAATGCAAAATGCGCGGCCAGGGGAGGGTTGGTCATTTCTGTGGTTGAACCAGATACGAACATTTTCTCATAAAAAAACTCTACAGTCAAAAGGCGGCCATGATCTTGCTCGACATCGGGGACCGTAGTATCTTCTGCGCAAAATACAAAGCATCGCTTTTTGAACCACGGATCCTTTACAGGGATCCCTATGTTGACGATTGAGATGCTTGAGCTTGGTGAGTTCGGAGCCCATCCACATCGGTCAAGCTGAGAGTCCCTGAGAATATGCCGCAACAACGGCATAGACACTCCCGCACTCAACAGTGCTCTTCATACTTCTACATAAATGTGTGTACCTGCATACATATATACATACAAACACGTACATTTGTGTATCTATGCAAACGTATGCATCATGAAGGAATGTTGCTGGGATTCCCGGCTTGCTGGCAGCGATGCAATGCAACCTTTCGAGATGGCCCTCACAACAATACAACCTCGTACTTTACCGAAAGCGGTAACAATTAGCGTTGACGCTGTGCAGGCAACCGCCCTCCAAAGGCCCAAGTGCTGAACCCCTTGTCCCACGACCCTATATACTAAGCCCCATAAACCAGGTTCTATAAGCCCTAAACCCTATTCAATTACCTAAGCCATGCACCGCATGCGTCCTTCTGGGCTGGCGCGCAGGACCTTGTTGCGGACGCGAACCACGCGTCCATGGATCGCGCAAGAGACGCCTTCGTGCTGCAGACAGTCAAGATAGCCAAAGGAGGCATAGGGTGTATATAGGAGGATGGGTGTATAGGGATATGTAGTACTCAGGGGACGTTTAGGAAGGACTTACGGATGCTTTAGCTCTTTTGAAAGAGTCATTGGACTCGGGTGCTTCTCGCGCAAGCTGGGTAGGTTGATGCCTAGGGCCTAGCTCTTGCATACAAACCCTTATGAAGGATCCCCTGCTCCTGTGCATAGATATGGAAGATTCCAAAAAGTAATTGTCCCTACAGAATCCCAAAGAAGGCCAACCCATAATCTCACTACAATCCCAAAACATCCCCGACATCCCGGGGGTGCTATGGCGGGAGCTGCCGGGGTATATGCAGCTTCGTGGGATCTACCTGGTAACTGAGGGGTAAGACCGCTAAATCCTAGTCAAACCCAGATCCTAAACCCTGACCCCTGCAATAAACCCTCAACCCTAAATCCTAAACCTAAAACCTAAGCCCTGAGACCTCTGCAATCGAGGTTCAGTAGAGCATCTTCATGTAGAGCTTGGGGAGCATGAAGCTCGAGTACACACTGGCCTCCCTCAAATCTCGCTGCGAAGATGCCTGGGATGCTGCAAAGGAACTTAGTGGGTGTAGGGTTTGGGGTTAGGGATCAGGGTTTAGGGTTTGGGGTTCAGGGTTTGGGGTCTAGGGTTCAGGGTTCGGGGGTCATTTTCAGGGTTCAGGGTTTAAGGTTTAGGCTTTATAAGGTTCAAGGTTCAGCGTTCCCGGGTTATGTGGGGATGAAATGGGTGCGGGGGATGAATTGTGGGGTACATGGCATAAAAAGGGGAATGGGAAAGGACACGGAAACTACTAAACTAAGTTACCGTAAGGAACCCTTACTCGCGGCTACATGTCCACATTCTGGTAACTTAGGGGAAGTTCTCATGTCATGTTCCATTTCATTTTCTAGCTCATTCTCCACTGTTTAAGATGAATTTTAGCTCCTTAACCAGGGCCTCCTACATAGTTCGCATTTTGGGTAGTCGATTTATTCCCTTACCAGAAGCCACAACAAACCCAAAATAACTATCTTGAAGCCCTTGGGCTCAACAAACACCAACAGCAACAGCAATACTAGAAACATTGCATGGGTGGGGCTAAGGAAGCCCCTTATGGTAATAACAATAATGGTAGTACTAACTTCAGAAAAGCAACAAGACCCATAATACTGATAGTAATACCCCCCCCCTAAATACTCATAAACCCTAAACCCTAAACTCCAACCCTAAGCCCTAAACCCTAGCCCTAAACGCCAAACCAACAATATCTTAACAGAACCCCAGGTGCATCCACCATGTTACGGACCTGGAAGCGCTTGATGGCTTTGTCCTCTACACTTGGCAGGCCCCAAAAACCCACAATAAGCATGGTTTTGCAGGGATTCTGTAGGGTTTGAGGTTTAGGGATTATATAGGGTTTAGGGAGGGTATTCCCCCAATACTGATGGCGAATCAACTCGAAAAGAGCATGTAACATAAAATGGAGACTGGGTTCAGCATTTATAGGGCTTAGGGGTTCTAAACACTTGGGGGTCCCCAACACATGATTAGAGAATTTTGGGGTTCCTTTGTGGGCCCTCTTGCTCGTGGACATCACCATGTGGGTAGTTACACAGACAACAGGCGCAAACATGGTGATCCTTCGTACAAGGACTCCCATGTGAAAGGGCATTCAGAAAGTATGATACAGAGTCCAGAGTGCTAGGAGAAGGGAAGCAGACTGTCATTAGCTGCCGAGCTGTGAAATGCAAACGCAGCCGATGCATTTTCAATGCCGCGCTCCTAGCAGTCCTGTTAATAGGCATCCGTTGCAAGAGCATTATAGAATGCATCCGCATACTAGAGCTCCCTGCACAATACTGCCAAGGGATTGCCTTAAGAAGTGCTCAAATTCATAACGACCGGCTGGGTCCTTGGGCACGCAACGTGCGCAGTTCGAGCATCGCACCTGGGTCATGCTTGGGACGCTGCACGAAGCAGAAAAGTCGTTATTCCTTACTGCTTATCGGGAATCAGCGTTGAGACCGAAAGGTTTCACCCAAAGACTTCAAGCTGGCAACAAAGACCACATCTTGAAGTAGACAGGACATCTTTGTTCCTTCTTGGGGAGTGAGCATCCAGAAGACAACGTCTTACGAAGACAGCCCAAAGCAAGCTTCGATCATTGCGATCAGTCTACTAGGAGTAACTTCTACCGAACAAGAAAATGTTCATGACTCCTCTGCCTGCTGATAGCATTTACAAAACCAACCAAGGTGCGATTGCGGTGTGGCCGCGTCCATGCTTGGAGCGGCCGTTGTTGCGCCTCTTGGACGGCATGGCGGGAAGTAGGTCGAATGGGTCGATAATGCCGCTCGAGCCGAGCTTGCAGACTTGCAGGCATGCGGCAGCTGCAGCGACTTCTCCAAGGAGCCCAATGGCCCTCAAGTGAGGAACATTCCGTACATCAGATTAGCGATCCAGGTAGTATTTCTAAGGCTGTAAGGTACATTCCTTGCTTACTTGAGCTATGTTGAGCTCTCTGGCCACTGAGACCTCGAAACAGAATCAAGAAATGCATCACCCGGATGACGTCTGACCTTCTCAGCTAAAGCTGCAATTTCATTTGGTTCCCGCGTTTTGGATTCCTTGGGGGGGCTGAGTGAGCGGATATCTGCCTTCCTAGCAGCATAGCAAACCCTAAGTCTCTGCTAGTCCCAGGCAATAAGGCGCATGCACCAAAACATGGAACACCTACGCGCTTCCCAACAGAAATGCTGACCTTGACTGCAGGGATTCCAAAGCAGGGCTAACCCTAAACCCTACGCAAACCCTAATGTTATGATCCCAGTGTCTGCATCCCACACTTGACAGAGGACCCATGGTGTCGGCATATATCCACCCTAAACCCTAAACCCTAATTGCTAGCCTGAGTATCGCACGTTCTTTGTAGCTCCCTGTTCCGCTGGATATTGAGGTGGAACAGCCTGTGCCAAGCCACAGCTCTCTCAGATGGGTGGTTTGGGTTGTAAGATGCGTTGGGTAAGGCTATGCTCTGGTTTTGTACCTTGCTGCTCAGAATTCAAGGTTTGTGGCTTGGGTTGTGGGGAGTGGGTGGAGACTGTTCAGAATAATGTGATGCTTTCCAGACTTGTAGACAACTGCATTAGGACCGTTCTCAAGCAAAAAAAGCAGCAGCTACGCGCCTGTCGTCCGTGGCCCAGAGATCTTCATGAAAGGGGCTGCCCTGGCAAAGGGTGCAGCTGGGTGTCTTAACTGTCTCTGCACAGAGCTGCAGGGATCAATGCTCTCATGTATGATCTTATCTCCGTTTGAGTACCCCTATCCGCCATTCCCCCTTAGATACGCCGACCCCAGCACCTCGCAAATCTAGGCTTCATGCTTGCTTGCGCAGCCTCCGTTTGCAAAAGGGGTACTCATGGGTTTTGACGGTCCATGTCCGTCAAAGCGCCCGCCCAAAGCGAGGCAGCAGAAGCGGTGCAGATGTCTATGCCAACTTTATTACGCAAGACTGGTAAGGTCCTCATGCTTGAGACACCCAAGTTGTAAGAAAAAACGATATGTTTTTACGTACGGCTGCACAACACTGTCGCACCACTCGCCAGCACGTCCAAGAAGAGATGTTGGACATCGGAAGACGCAAGTCCAAGATCTTTACAGGTCTTTTGGAGCAGTCGGTGCAACTTTATAGCCAGATGTTCCAGGAAGGAAGGGTATTCACAACCAATCCAACTCCCATTCTAGATGCCCAGATGCAGACTGCTGAAGGACAGCCTGCGTCTTGTAGACCCATCGCCTTAGCCAAAAGCTTTAGGTCTTAGGTCTCCCATATGAGTTCTGCAGTGAGATTATCATGAACACGGAGTTGGATGGGTTTGAGGTTTGGACTTTTTTCGTTGGGGAGTTAGGGGTTTAGGGATGTGCGCGAGTTTTTCCAGACCACGCCTCCTCATGTGACGACACTAGCGAAGAGAGCCACGTGATAATCAGAACTCAACTAACGCAGCCGCGCGTCACACAAACTTGGGCCCCTGGCTATGACTTGCCATGTATTGGTATTTTAAGAATTTAACTGAAATGCCAACATAACCCAGGCCTAATAGAGAATGGGGACGTCGCATTAGCATGAGAGTTCACTTTCTGTGCTCTGCTTTACATCTAGTTGAGGTCACGCATTTCCAAACCCCGAACCCTGAACATGAGACCCTCGGTGAGCCTGAAACCATGCAGCTTGCATAAAGTCAAAACACCCATGCCCCACATCATCAAATGATCCTTCGCAGTGGACAGGAATCCAAAGCTGAACGCTGTTGACGCTCAACGCATCTTAGAATTTCTATTGGGGTTTGTGGGGTTTAAGGGGCTCTATGGTGTGGGTGGGTTTCGTCTGCGCGGGTAGATATGCTATACAGATTCTTCAGGCTTGTTGGCGTTTCCGATGCCACTTGCAGGGATATGTCGGGGCCAAATGTAACCTATTCATAGAACTCAAGGATACGCAGGATCCGAACGCTGAAGCAATCTGACGGCACCACACTCTTGCACTTATGACTGGTGCAAGCCTGGAGCAAACACCGAAACCCCGAACCCCAGAGATGCCAATTCAACACCCCGAACAAACCCTCAGGGTCCAAGGACCCCAAAAATGGGGCTTTAGGGCCCAAATACCATCACTATTATAGCATTTGGGCCCTAAAACTCTATTATTTGGGTCCTTGGACCCTTAGGAAATCTGTCCCTTCGTAGTCCGCAAAGTCTGAATCCCTCAAGCACGAAACAGAAACACACCCTAAACCGTTTAGGGATCGGTACAGTAGTAATTATGTGTGAAGACTGCGTGAAAATGTAGATTGCATTTTTTATCAAGGGTTACTGTTTAGCTTTTTCTCTTGTTCAGTATTCCTAGACCTAGAAATGACACACGGGGCAGCGGGAAGGAGCACCTCGCCAAGGAATCTTCGTTGTTCGGGGCCTGGATATTTGTCAACCTTGTTGTGAAGTCTGTCTCAGGCTCAGGCACCCTATACTACAGTCGTACAAGGAATCTAGAACCATGATATTGCTGGTTGTCCCTACAGACCACTATAAACCCGGCTTCCACTTCATGTTCCATGTTGTTTCCACGTGTTTCTGCCTTCTGGGGGTAATATCCCTAAAATTCCCCAAAGCCTATGTAATAGGAGCCCCATGAAGCCCTATATACCACAACATAGGTAAAGCCCCTGTAGTACCAATGCGATCTCCCTCTCCACATCCTCTGCGCAAGGCTAAACCACAAACCCTAAACCCTCAACCCTAAACCCCAAGCCCCTATAAACCCTAAACCCTAAACCCAGACCCCTAAATCCTTAAACCCTGAACCCCATGGTAGGCCCGGCGCTCTTCTCGCTCCCGTAGGGAGGTCAGGAAAGTTCTCCGGGCCATGCTATCTTCCCTGCAGGCTGTGGGAGCGTCACAACATCTGGATACAGCGGCCTCTATGGGGAAATGTGGAGATAAGATATATGCATGCACGATCGCATGTAGGGATATACAGGGGTACATAGGGAAATGTTTTCTACCTCCTGTATACCTTTAGGATTTTCAGGATCCCATTGAGAAGGTTCGCGATGCCCCATACTGGTTCTGAAGTTGTGCAGGATTCGCGAAGTTGCCGAAGAAGAAGCCTGAGGCCTTAGGCGCACACAACATCCATTTGGGAGATTTATTCTAAGATCAAGGGTCTATAATGACTATTAATTCGCATTTGCAAGTCCGGATACATACTGCCACGAGGCTTAGGCATTTGCGTCGCGTGCTTCGGAAGTGAGATGCCCGCTGGTGGTGGTCACTTTAGGCTGAACGGGCTTCTACCTTTTTCCCCCCGAAATGTCAAATTTCTCACACTACTCTTTGTAAAACAACATACCCGTAAAACAACATACCCCGCACAACGGGTAGGCATGTCAACATGGGCAAAGCTGTGAGCAACATGTTTGCCGAAGGGGTTTGTCGCACGACGCAGGATACACTGCTGCAAGAGAAACAGGTGGCTATCTTTCCGTCCCATAGCTAGCATGCTTAGATATGGGTTCCTTTTTGACAATGCCGACATGATCACTGATCCCGGCCTCCTGAAGGCATCTCTCTTCTTTATCCTGCCGCGAGCAAGGCAGGCAAAGGCTTCACACACCAAACCGGCACGTCAAGAAACCACAAATGCTTCAACAAGGATTTCGGCAGCCGCTAACGTGGATCACATTTCAACGGCATGTATTGCAAATGACGAGACAGCCTGCCATACTAAATCAGTGCCTGGCTGTGAGATGTAGGATTGCAATAGTAGCTTTGTAGTGCGAATCTTGAAACGCTCCCGCGTCAAGTTATATAAGCCGAAAGAACCCTGGTCCTCTCGCTTTCGTTGTGTCCAGCAACTTTATTCGCGTGCTCTCTGGCCCTCCCAGGGTGTCGAGTTTGGATGAAAGCGGAATTAGGGATGTCAACGCTAATCCCTTCCCTCTAACACTGACATTACTTTATTTGGTAGTTTCCCCAAACAAGGGGACCCGAATATAGACCCCCAAATACTATAATCCTTATTATGGGGACCCCCAAAATGGTACCCCTAATTTTGGGAAACCCCCATTTGGATTCTTGTAGGACATCCCAAATTTTCGGGCGGGCATTGCTTAATACGCGCAACTCTTGAGCCTACCATCCTGTCTCTACAGTGACAGGCTATGTATAGTCCAAGGAGCCTTGATCGCAACCCCCTGTCTGTCAAAAAAAGGTCACATTGGAATGGAAAAGAACATGGATGGAAAGTACCATTTAGGTTTAGGGTTCAGGGGCCTACATAACTACCAACAATCGAGAATCAAATGGAAAACATATGGAAATTGTAGACCGCTCTACCTAACTTTGGCTTCCTGTTCCCAACACCATCCATCGCTCCAGGTGCAGGAATCCCTTTCTAATTCCATCCTTGTTTTGAGGGAGTTTGGGCCTGCAATTCTCAAGCGATGGGTTGGATGCGCTTTGCCTGGACCCGATTTAGACTCAAACTTCCCAAGTCCGAAATACCACTGCCAGCAGGCTCTTGATACACGGGATGGTGTGTTACCCAATTTACTAACAGTCATGCCCAGTGTGAACTCCTCTTAAGCCAGTTCCTACGTCACCCGCAAACATCCGGAAGCATTTCGGTGTACTCATTCTTCAGGGTAGGATTGGCTCAGAATCACTTGTGCTCGCATCAGTACCGAGAAGCTACGTACACTGGGCAAATTGCATTAATTGCATCAATCTATAGTAGTTGTGGCTAAAGAATATTGTCTGGTCAAAAGGTCGGTCTTTCCCCTTACCAGCAGAAGGAGCGATGATTGCTGGAGGCCTGGGGTAGCTTTGGGGCTCTGCAGCTCCTTTGGGCCACTTTACGGCTCGGACTGTAAGAACCTTCTGATCGAAGCTGATTTTCAAATAATTTCCACTTACCAGCCAGCTCTATAGACGCAACGGGGCAACCTCCGGAACCCTAAACACAAAGCCATGGCTTTTCTGATTATTAGTATTATGATGACTCTTACTATGATTACTGTTATTAATTTCTTAACCTGGCCTGGCATTGTGCTCGGACCGACGCAGGAGGCGGTCCTTCTCATCATCCCGGATTGCCGGAGGCCTTAGCTGTGCTTGGACCCGAGGATTTTCAACAGGATAGTGGGCTTGGTTAGGCAGTTTCTATTGGAGTAGGGCCCGAGACACAGGATGAGGACTTTCCAGATTGAAAGAGACAAGTCTTACTAATATTTCTGCAAAAGGTGAGCCCAGGTGGTGTCTGCAATTACCTAGGGATGGTGCAGATGAGCAGGAACAAATCATTCGGCCGTTAAGGGGCAGCCCATTCTGAGATTCGATGTTAATACCGATCTCCACCATGGGAATGCGCTGACATGTCAGTCTTGCTAAGAGCGCGCACTGCATGACCTCACTTCTCCATGAAAATCCAGGCATGCTTGTTCTCACTCCTCAATGCGTGCTCATAAAGATCTCTCCGCAGTGCTTTTAGACGGTTCTGCTATCGGTACTCATGAACACTTGGATGCTTTACATAACCGCCACCAAAGGATGTGTCAGAGTTGTCATGGACACAAAGCCCCTGAACAAGGTCGAATGCCCTCCTAGCAACCCTTGGAAAAAACCTATCGCTATCTCAGCCAGCCTGTTGGCAAAGCCCCAAACCCGGGGAAGTTAAGGCCATCGCAGCTGCGAGACGGACATGGCCGGATGCCTGATGAAACAATCACAGGACTTCAGATTTCAGGGATCCCGATTCGTAGAAGACACGCCAGAACATTGAGGAGTTCATCTTGGGCTCAGAGGATTTGAGTGCAAATCATTGTTGAGATCATTTCGGGCCCGCAAACGTGGCCTTGGAGGCTTGATGCGGCAGGGGTTCAAGAAATTCGACACTCCAGCAACATCATTCGAACGGCCAAACCTAGACCCCTGGGACGATCTAAAAGTAGATCCCCTATATACAATCCCTATATACCTTCCCATATGGTTCTAGGGGATCCAATTTTCAGATCCCTTTGGGGGTCTGGGAATCTAAGCCCCAAAAAACTAAGCCCCGAAGAACAAATTTCAGAGGATCCCTGCCTACCTTTGGTATTCCTGGATAGCTCCATATGAGCTATAGTCTAAACTCCTAGTATCCCCCTGGATCAACCCTAGAATAGTCCCCTCTATAATCCCATATTATAACCCCCTCTCAGGAGTTCAGACAGTTCAGACTATAGCTTGTTTCATGGTGATGCAGGCCTCTGGTGTAGTTGTTTGGACCTCAACTCCGTGATTCCTTTATGCCCTGCATCAAGCCCATCTCTCGCTTCTTCATGAAGGAAGCTTCTTCCAAGTCAGTAGCGCCTCTTAAGATAGGATTCACGGCAAAAAGGATTCCAGCGCTTCAACAAAAATTGAGGGGTGCACCAGAAAAAGAACAGACTTAGGGTCCACATAAACCGTGGGTCGCCGCGCCTTACAGGCACGAGTCTATCGGGCCCTCTCCCATTTGAGCCCGATGCCTGCAAGCAGCATGGCATAACAGTGAGTATTTGTCGTTGTCCACTCCCACTCTGACTACTTCTGCTGCTTCTACTGCTGGTGCTGAAATAACAACAACTCTTGCGAGCTTGCCTGCATGCCCAGCTACCGAACTGTTACGTCCGCAGGGTGCGGCATTAATTTACATCGTTTCCCTGTATGCCCGAATATGACCACTAGATTCCCTAACAGCAGTCAGCACACATCTGTGGCCTATTCCAAGGGATTTCTGTCCTGCTCAAGCTTGCACAGCAACAAAGCAGCTATTGCAACTTTTCACTGTCGCAGAAGCAACAGCATCTGCACCTGATCACCCTTTGCCATCTTTGGGCATTGGCGAAATTGTGAAGCAATGATACATATGATAATCAGAAATAGCATACTGCAAGTACTAAAGCTATTGAAGCAGAAGATCCGACACTGTTCGGCTTGTTGGACAACTTAAGCTCAGCATGAACCCTGCCCCATAGGTCACAAGAAATCAAGTCTCAGGCGTGCATGCTAGGTCTTGCTTGAAGCATCTGCAGTCACATCCAACCTGATGTCCTGGGAGAGCTTACCTTGTCGCAGGGGTTGAGATGAGGTGACAAGAACACGAGGGTATACAGACCTGCGAATCTGAGGGCAAGGGGTTCCCCCTTCCCCAAGTTTCTGGCTACAGGATGGTCAGGTTCCAGAATATCTGCACTTTGGGAATATGTGATTCAGCGGTCCTGGTCTAGTGGACATTAGAGGTGTTAAGCAAAGAGCAACAGCAAGGGAGGTGACTGTGCATGACCTAGCTTGTATAATCCACCGGCAGCTGAATCAGAGAACGTCTGCGCGCAACAGCCTGCATCCCCAACATCGGGCTTCCATTTAAAAGGTTAATGCTGCTTCACTCAGACCCAGGACTCAGTCCGATGGAGATGGAGCTCTGCCCACAACGCGAAGTATTTTGGATTGGCTGAGTGCTGTTCAAATCGAGACACAGAGCTCCGCGATGCAGTGCCATAACGAAGGCACACAATCTCAAAATTCGTAAGCGCTTTTCCCTCAATCATCTGGAATCCCGGAAGTCCCAACAGGACAAAGGCTATAGGTTATTTAAAAAAAACAAGCCAGGGTTGCAGCCGTCGGAACCAGCCAGCACGAAGCTGTAGGAGCTGCACAAGAAGAAGAAACAGAAACAGTAGTAGCAGCAGTAGTAGATCTACTGTATAGAACCCAATATACTATAATCCTTATTATGGGGACCCCCAAAAAGGTACCCCTAATTTAAGGAAACCCCCCATATCTACAATCTATCTCTGAACCAAGGCCGAGTTGCATGGATATTCGGCATCGGAGCAGCAAAGCCTTTGGCTGCTCGTTGCACCGTTTTCTTTCGGTGCTTGCACCTTGAACCACGACATGATTGGAGGTATATTATAGTATGTATGTTGTTGTATATTCATCTAGTATAATGTACGCATGACATTAATAACACCCCCCCAGAAAATGGGCTTATGGAAGGGGGGGGGTTCGCAATAATGAATGACGGGGGTGGCGGTAGGACCAGGTAGTGCAGCTCGTAGGACCAGTAGTACAAGGAAAAGGAAATCTAGTAAAATCGGGATATTTCGGGCCGGAAGAATATATTATTGTCACCCTTTTATTACTGCCGATGGACCTTAAGTAGACCTTGTCGGGCTCCAAACTTGT